>CM057820.1:9064757-9212257 GCA_030067965.1 Latrodectus elegans
CCCTTGATTTGGCGTAATATTTGGCGATGCATCTTGGCAATAAATTTTAATTTCTGGTAACCCTGATAATCCTATCTTTCTATAGCTTTTGTGTGGCAGCTATCTTGATAATGTCATCTTAGCTCCTATCTTGGAGTTAAATATTCGCCAAGGAATCAAGGAGCAGATAATTATAAACTTTTACCTGTAGATGAAACGTTACCTGACTTCATGGGTATTTTAAATCAATGAGAATTATAATGAAGTGGCGTAGCCCTGATCTCAACTAGAACGAAAGAAGGAACCACTTTATGATTAAAGTCGGAATTTTTTTAAAGAAATCTCGAAAATAAAATGACGCTTATTAGAAAACCAAATTAGGATATTCACTAAACTGAGGTTCATGAAATCATAGGTTTATTGCACATAACAAATCTGTAACATTATCCCTGAATTCTAAAATGATGTTTTTTGTATATTAAGACTTTTCAAGGTATTTATATTTCATTACTTTGTCCTATTGGAAGTGGATTACTTGACAGCTAATGTTATAAATTACCACAGTACTTATTGTAAAATGTCTTCCGGGGTGGACATTTCTTAGAAAGTGTGACGAAATCTCATATTAAAAAATTTCAAAGTACCTACACTGATTTGTATATGCAGATAGTAGAAATGTAACATTTAAAGGAGTTTATCATATATCCTCTCTTGTTAATAAATATATATTATCTTGTTATTGAATATATCTTACCTCGTTATTGAATATAATTTATCTCGTTATTGAATATATATCATCTCGTCATTGAATATATCATGTCTCGTTATATTGACTGTATATTACCTTCTTATTGAATATATCTTATCTGGTTATTAAATAATCTTATTTTGTTATTGAATATATCGTGTCTTGTACTATCGCTTTATAAAACATCCGTAAACAATATTTAGCAACGTATTATCGTACGTGAGATAATCTATTCTGCGCTTCTGAAAGTTAATAGAGCAGGCTATCGGCGATATGTGGCAAACAGTAAATTTTATTGTGGCATTCTACAGTGCATTTCAATAATTAAATATCTTTAATAATACATAATTAATATCTAACTAAACTTTTTAATAATGCATAATTAATATAGAATAAACATTAAATTTTGTATTTCTGATCGTTATATCTTAACCCAATATGGATTGTTAAGGAATCAAATTAGAATTATTTTCCTACTATGTCACATCTTAAATCCTATTGATTGAATACTTTGTCACACCTCCGCTTAATGTTTGCTGATTCACTTAATATTGCATCAACTTTCATAAAATAATAATGAGAAAATAAGTACAAAAATAATAAAGAGCATACTAGGTATTAAATAATGTTTTTATATTCATAAAATCTTTATATATTTATACTAACAACATGTATTAAGTAATTGTGTGCAATAAACTTTGATTTCGATACAGGTTTGATAAAAAAAAATGCCATGCTGCCCCAACAATAATTAAAAATCATCTTTCTCTAAGATTTTAACTACCATTTGTTCATAACATTTATGGAAAAAAATGCCAGTAAAAAATAATACAAAAAACCTGAGCTCTTGAATTAGAATCATTAGTAACATGAGTCCACAGTGCAATTACAAACATTACTCACGAGTCTCATTTTAAAAAGAAATCATAAAGATTAAAGAAAGTTTATAATCTCTTGTAAAAAAAAGAAAAAGTAAATAAATAGATAAAATTTTTGTTATAAATTATTAAATGTAATTTTTTTATAACAAAATAATTTATATAGAAATATCTTACCTATTTCTATATATTACATCTCTTGTTATAATAAGTGATATTCTCCATGTCGTTTTTCATATTATTAAATATAACAGAATATTTTTTTACAAATATTGATTGGTTGCCAGATGTAGTGTAACAAAAAATTCTGATAGCACATTTGAATTACTTTTTTGATTGAATTAAAAGAAAGATCAAAAAATTATTATGATAAATGATAAATATTTCCCCATACTTTATTACATGTTCTTTTTATAAATACTGAAATAAAATATTAATTTTCTGTAACTATTATAAAAATTTTTTTAACATATTCTAATTTATGATAATTATTTATTCCTAAAGTAATTTTGTTACAAAAATTTTTATTTTAAAAAAGATGTAATTTTCTTGTTTTAGTTTTGTATCTTTTACTTGCATGTAAAGTACATAAAAACGTAATGTAACATTTCAGAGAATTGTTTTTAAATTAGTCTTAATTATAAATATTTCTAGATGAAATTAAAGGAATTCATTTGTACCTTTCATATAAATTTAATTCAGTTAAAAAACCTCTAGTGGCGACATCTATTGTTCAAATATGATATTATCCTTTAAGAAAATTCACTTAAATGCATTATAATTTTATTAAATAGTAATAATTATAAAAGTATATATTTAAGATAGTAAATCAAAAATGGCCCTGAAGAAAATATGCTACATTATTTTAATTCTCTAGTTTGCAATATGTCTTTAACATGGTGGATAATTATTGAAGATATTTTTAGTATTTAATTAAGTAAATAAAATTTTACAGTTTTAGAAATTATTTTCTGTTTATAATATGATTGAAGAAGACCCTGAATTTCGTTATTGTATGTATGAGAGTTTTGAGTATATCTTATTAAATAAGGATTCCATTACGAATTCGATTTCAGTAAAAAACATTACAGTTAAAATTATCCTAAATCTATCACATATTGATCACGTTTAGTAATTTCTAAAAAGTTAAAAATGATATTTTTAAATATTTTGATATTAAGACTTTTAAATAACTATTTTCTCTCTTGATCAAAGTCAGTCCGTAAAAGAATGTTTATTCAATCTCTAAATTTATAAATTTCGGAATTGTTTTTTATTATAACTTCATAATAAAACTTTTATGTTGTAATAAATTACACAAAGAGCAATGTATATTAATAAATTTATGAACAGAGTTTCGAAATGATGAACTAATTATAGAAATCATTATTTTTCAATCATAAAAAATTCGTTTTTATACTTTTTCGTAGTTATAAACTTATTATAAACTTTTTCGTAGAAAAAAATAAATAGGAATTAATATTATAATATTAAACATTTTGTTGTCAAGAGTTATTATGTAGTTATTATAAAACATGAATATAGTTATAAAATTGATTATAAGTGGAATCAAAATGTTTCTGCTTAACTCTTTAATTTGCTTAAATAAAAGAAAATTAGTTAAATGTAAAATGAAATTATGTATTTTTCTGACCTCTTCTCTTTTTTAAGTGTTTATGGTTGCAATTTGTCGTGACTCATTATCTTAATTAATCTTTTAAAAATATAAATATTAAATTTTACAATTACATTATTCTAAATTCATTGCTGTATTTTTTATAACGAATTTTTTGCTAATATATAAATATTTAATTTAAGATGTTCAAGTTTTGAATTGGTCGTGGTTTGACTAATATAAAGTTGTTAGCAATATCAAATTTTCTTACAATAATGTGTAGCATCTAAAAATTTAAGTAGAATTGGTGACAGAAAACAAAATATTACAATAATATATTTATTTAAATGTTCTTCATGACATTTAAGAAATCAACAACTAAGAAACTTTAATTTCATGACAATATTATTAAAATTATAACGATATAAGTAAAATACATAAAAAATGTTAAAAAAAAACATATGAAATAATAATAAAGTTTAAAAATATGAGAGAGATAATTAATTTACATATTTGTTGTATTCATATCTTTATTACTAATTTTTTCCTTAGAGTTTAATACACGTTTGTTTCTTTTAATATTAGCATTGTATCAAATTACTTAACATAGTAAGTTGTTTTTTATAAAATATATTTCATAAATAAAATTAACTTTTAAAACGAAAATTCTCTTTCTATGGTTTCCCTATTGATTAGTTTTCCAAGTCGTAAAAGAATACCCTTTTTTAAAATCTAAACGTCTATCATATATACAATGAACTACGCTAATGATATATGATATATTATATGGAATATTGTGTTTCTTTAAACGGATAAGCAAAGTCATGGATTTAAATTTCCAAAATTATTAAATTTATGTAAATAAATATTTATCGATGCTATTCAAATGATAAATTTTGATGTGTGTAATATAAGTAATTTTTTGACATTTTACTGAATTTTTTATTTATTCTATTCATTTTTTATATTTAAGAAACGAGAACTTTTTGTAAATTTTTAAGCATTAATTAATAAAAGATTCATATTATGATGTGTTTCCTGTTACATCAACGGTGGAGGCTACTTTAAGTTTAATTTCTGAATCCCAGATGGCGACACACAATTTATTTAAACATTCATAGAAATCTTCATATAGATAAAAATTTCAAAAAGTAAAAATATTAAGTTTTGAACTCGACATTAAAATTTTCTTAAAACTCGATTTACACTCTAATAAATTAATTAACATAATGTTTTAATTATGTTTTTTATATAGTTTAACTGAATAGTTTTTAATTTTAACATCTTTTTGATGTAAACTTTTATTTCCACAGCAATTTTTTAAATTACACATTTTGTATAATCCCAAATATATCGTAAAAAATCTTTGCAGTTCCATTGTTTTTACCATTACAATAGAATCTTTTTGTTGGGTATTCTTTTTTAATTTTCTATTTTATGTTATAAAACAATTTAAAAAATAAAAGAAATGATATAAAAAGAAATAATCAAGGATTTTATTTGTAAAAACAAATATAACTTTTCAAAAATCAAACAATTTTCATTTATAGATTTCTGTTTAATTTATACATTTATTATTATTTAAATAAAGTAATTTAAATGTTAAAATATGTTTTGTCTAGTTTATATTATTAATGCAGAAAAATAATGATTTTTAATCTGAAAATCTCACTTATGCCTTACAGAAATTAATTAACACAACTCATTCTTTATTGTTCTTAAACTAGGAATTCGTGACTATTATCCAGGTGAGAGGGAATTGAAAATAACAAGAACACATTTTGTGTAAAATCCTTCACAAATACTTTCGTGACATTTTTTGGAACTTTCTGAGCATTTTTGCAACTTTACGTTATATTTCTTCCCTCAGTAGTGCTTATATAAAATACCCTATAAATAGAGAATCCTAACGTATGCTGCATTTGTTCAAAAGCTGTATATATATCCATCGATATTATGCCTAACCAACACGTAAAAAAGGGAAAATGTGGAATAATTATCATTTACGCAACTTTTAACTTATGCGTTGTAATATTTATTCAATAAATTCTGCATTTTCAAAATACAACTACATTAAAACTAATGTTTTAAACTTTTTCTACATTTATTTATATTATCAAGAAAGTGATAGGAAAAAAACCTCTAAACCTACAATTAATAACTAAAAAAAAGTATTATTCAGAACTTAAATAACTGCTAATGTAACGAATTTAGTCAAATGTAAAGAACATGACACATTATTTTTAATATCTACATTAAGCTATCGCAATTTAAAATTGTATAATAAAATGAAATGAATAATTTTTCATGATTTCAAAGAACCATTTTAATTGTTGTGCGCATTAAATATTACACGGATTTCAAAAAATAAATAAATAAATAAATAAAATAAAATAAAATAAAATTAAAAAAATCCGCAAAAATATGCACAGGAAAGTTGGATATTTGTTTATTTATGAAATAAAACTGTTACTTGCAAATTAAAAAACATTATTTAATTCTTATAAATTTTAAGATACCAACATTTTATATAGACCATTAATAAAATTAAATCTAAAATAAAAATGAACGACTTTAATTCCTTTTGTGAGCAATTTCGATTTGTACATAGGATTTAAAAACAAAGCTTACTGTTATGTTATAAAATCACCACAAAATGAACCGATTACCAATATTTCCGCAATTTTTTTGCAAACTCGTTGTTTAGAGAGGGAGGTTCCAAATTTGATCCTTGCCTCAGCTGAACAACGGCTGATTTATATTTTGGCACCTTGTAGTGGACTTGCAAATGTCTAGAGTCCTTTGTAAGACACTTCTGTATTCCCACCCTCATAAATTGTCTTCTGAGAAAACATTTTATTGATAGCAGGGCGTATTCTGGTGTAACAGGAGGGGAAACAAGGAAAAATCCCAAATGGCAACCGTGCAAGAAGAAGATAGAAATGAAATACACATCCCCGTTGTTCAACGATAGAACCCAGGATCTTATGTTCTGAAGAGACTGTTTTCCCATATATTATATACATTCACTGGTGTTCAAAAATGAAGAACGAAATGGAAAAAGTAGCATAACAGCTAAACAAACAGGTAGATCAGACCGAAAGACCAATCAGAAGATAGATTAATGTCAGGTACGCAAGGGCATATTCAAATTACGAAACATGACGTAAAGGGGAAATATCGGAGGGATATAAAGCAGGCTGGCGGTGTAAGCTCAGCGTTTCTGTGAAAGCTATTGCATGGTGTATATCAGTTAAACGACGTACAGCTGCTTAATCAGTGTGAAATAATGAACAGGCAACCTCGTAGACGACATCTAAATGACCTTACGCGAGATCGAATCATTAAGAAGATTAAGGAATGTCGAAGCGTGACAAGTGTGGCTGCGGAATTAGGAGTCACTCACAGCATCGTTTCAAGAATCTGGAGAGCATTTCAAACTACAGAGACAGTTGCCTGAAGGTCCAGGAGTGGTCATCCACGAGCAGCCACGACAGTCGACGACCGGTATATGGTCCTACAGGTAAGAAGGAACAGGCGGCAGACAACATGAGAAATCGCGAGACACCTCCAACAGACGACTGGACAACCGCCGATATCTCGGTTTACTGTCTCTAAGAGGCTGCACAATGGTGGCACGACGACCTGTACTTTGTGTACCATTAACGTCTGACCACCGAAGAAGGCGCTTTATGTGGTGCCGGGAACATCAGAACTGGACGGATCAGCAACGGGGTCGAGTACTCTTTAAGGACGAGAGCAGATTTAGTCTGACTACCGATTCTGGACGCATACACATCTGGAGATAGCGGGGAACACGCAATAACCCCTCCAACATCTTCGAAAGGGACCGGTTTCGAGGTCGCAGTGTTCTCGTTTGGGGAGGAATCATACTTGTTACCCTTACTGACTTTCATGTCGTCCAAGGAGGTTCAGTCACTGGATCCCGTTATTGTAATGATATTCTCCTTCCTTATGTGTTTCTTTTTAGAGGTGCTATTTGTCCCCAGTTTCTCTTCATGGACGACATTGCTCTACCTCATCGTACAGAGGTTGTCGAAGAGCAGTTGGAAAGTGAGAATATTGAACTCATGGATTGGCCGGCAAGGTCCCGGTTAAAGTTATCTTAAAACTCTAGCAGCACCTCAACATTTTATTGACAACCTCATACTCAGTATGGACAGACGATGTCAATCTTGTACAGCAGTCAGGGGAGATCATATCTCCTACTAAAAGATGGATGTTTCTTGATAGAGAGCTGTCGCATGGATGTTTCGACCGTCTCTGTGATTCTGCTCCATGCTCATTTTTCAATAACGTTCCTTTTTAAACATTTGGAAATTTTTTGGACAGTTTTCTTTTTACTTATTCCATATTTTTACATCTTGAGGATGTTCTGGTACGATTTTTATCAATTTGGAACACTTCTGAGCGACGCTGCACTAAAAAAACTGTTTCGTCCTTAATTTTTGCACACCACTGTACATGTATTATGGGCCATGATGAGCCTACACTATATGTATACTGTACTTTTATTTTTTGAATCAGCCATGGCGGCTGCTTGATAGTGTGTTTGGTCTTCTTATATGTGACAAATGAGCATGTACCACTATTTTGAAATTTTTTTCCGGAAGACAGTTTACGTGATGGATTTTAAGATGATTTGTTTAGATTCTGCTTAACTTCTAGGATTTGCCTTGAGGATATTAGCTTCAGATCGTTAGAATGTAAACCCTGCGTAGTCAAAAGCCAGTGAGAGTGGCTTAATGGAAAACCTGCTTTAACAGTACAATCAGTAGCACTGAATAAAATATCAAAAGACTTAGGTCAAGCGAGAAAGCTAAGCCCTACTCGTGCTTTCCAGTTACCAATGTGGAGAATTTCATGAAGGTGCATGTTTAAATGAAAGCAGTTGAGCATATTATAAATGCAAGCAAGTGACTGCCACATTTGGTTAAACAGCGATACTATCTCACTTCCTTAAGCTATCTTACAGTGGCGTCTAAGAATTAATCTGATTAATGCGCATCAGCTACATTGACTTTTACATCTCGATTTTGTTTGTAGTAGTACAACCTGTGAAATATGTCAAGAAAATTCCTTTTCGTATCATGATGCTTCCATTTTTGCTATGACCAAGATGTTTGGCGAAGTTTTGAGCCAAATGACATATGCCTTCTGCTCGTTAAGATCTAATATATTCAGCATGATTTGCAGGACATATCTTGATACATTCGTGATTATCAATATGTCTAGTCCAATACAATGCAATATAAATTATGATAACCTTTTGTGCACTAGACAAATACAGGAACATCATTTCCTGATAATCGTGAATAATCTATTGCTGTTTATCCTTCTCAACAACCCAGTGGCAGATATTGTCTTATTAGTGCCTGCTGCAACTATAAACATCCGCTTTCTCCGAATTCGTAAAAATTATATTCCTGAACACCTTTTGCCAATTACTACAACTACCATCCACTATAAATGGGACAAAAGAATGGGTTAAAATTGTAATGTGATCTGAAATGATGAAAAACAAGTTCTTAAATGATCTTGTTTTAATTTATGCTACAGCAAATAAGCACTCGGGTTCAATCAAAAACATCAGGAAGCTGGAGAAATACATTTGTTCGAAAAGTAATCATATCAAAATTCTATCTTTTTTTTTCCACATTGACATTCAGTATACCTATAAACTTCTACTATTTTATCTTCTTATACAACTGTGCTTTTGTGGATATGATTCTGCCTGGAATGTGATTGGTTTCTGCGCTTCCGATTTGTGTAAACTTCCCGGTTTGTGTTAGCTTCTAAACATTTACCGTTTCACTCAGTTTACTTAGTTTCTGGATTACACTGTTTTACTTTTACTACACAAATCCGCTTTTTTTGCTCATTATTAAGTTGCTCATAGTGATTGTAAGTTATTATATTTTATGGATCACCTAACAACTCTATTTAAGTACCCGCATACATAAATTTAAATTTAAAAAATGAGGTTGTTACCTGGTTAATGTTATTATTTCACCATGTAATTACCACACAAATGAGGATCGATATTATTAATAATATTAAATATTTGAATTTGTGGTTTGTGATAAATGGGTTGAAACTTTCGGTAAAATGAAAGTAAACCCATAAAATTAAAAGGCATTTCTTGGTATATTAAAAGTTTGTTTTCATTATTAAGGCTTTTAATGGAAAACTTCTTTATAAAATTTCCTTTCTTGATGTGGCTTCGTGAAGTGGATAGAATAACCACCAATTGTGATTGTAAAGCACTTACACATTCGTCTTGTGGTGTCTTCTGAAATGGCTTTTTGTACATAGTAAGGCTGCATCGTGGTATTCTAAACGAAAGAGCATAAAGAAGTTTCAAGCTTGTAACATGATTCGTGTTCACAATCAAGAACACCACATTCATGCCATGCTACAGAATCAAATTTGGTATTTTCCAAATTAGAATCTAAAAACGGGCAACCGTTTTATTCAACGCTTGAAAATTTAATGTTACGTCTTATGCTTATTATTTTCATTCGATTTATATTTTAATAACTGTCTTCCAATAAATTGTAACCTGTTTTCGATATTTTAAGACAATAATTACGTCATGTTTATTTATTCATTCTTCTGAAATTTAAGGGTTGATGCCATTTTAATTTTGAATATATGTATTAGGTCTATCGAGCGGAAAGCTATTTATTGATCAATGACGATGTTGTTAAAACCATGTTAGAGCAAGATCTTCTTCTGACAACATCGGAGATCGCAGAAAGCTTGATTCAGTTCAGAAAACTGTTCCGAACTGTAATCAGAAGATGGGACAGACGAGGAAATATTAAAAATAGATGCCACAGAAATTAATTTAGAAGAATTTTGATAATCGAGTCATCACATGCCTATCACTGCTTGTTCAGAACAAATCGAGCCCTTCTTGAACCGAATGACGACTGGGGATAAAAAGTGGATTACTTACGAAAATATAGTAAGGAAAATGGTGTATAGTGTGAAAAAATTTCCACTTCCATCTCTGAAAACAATTTGCCCCTTTATAAGACAAAATTATGTATATGGTGAGATGCTAGAGGACCAATACACAATGAGTATTAAAAATTAAACGAAAATCTCAGCTCGAAAATGTATTGTAAGGAACTGGATAATTTAAAGAGAAAAGTACAAGAAAAGAGGCCGACTGTGTTTTATGAAAGAGCAGTTCTAGAAAGAGGCCAAAATTATGTTCGTCAAAAAATATAAAATTTAGGCTGGAAAATTCAGTCTCGTACACCATATTTTCCGGGTTTATCACCCTCCAACTATTTATTTTTTCTTTTTTGTCTTATAGAATTTTTTGAAAGGCAAAAAATTCAAAAATGAAAAAGATATCAATCAAACACTGTTTTAATTATTCACATGAAAAGATTAAACTTTTTTTTTTCAAAAATGTGGTATAAGAAGTCATTAATAATAATGGCAATTATATTGTTTGTAGATTGCCTTGGAAGATCCTTTGCTTTTGGTTGCGATAGATATGCTCAGACAACCCTTTCCCGATTCTTCAGTGGGCATCCGAAAGGACTTATATTTGAGAGAGTTCTCAAGGTGCACTTGAATTGTCCAAATGTCAAAATGAACCAACATCACCAGGTGCCTGGGGTTGTCTCTTGAGGACCTATATAGGCCTCCTACGCTTGTTTTCAACTTTCTGAAAGTAAATGGACGCGTGGACCTAGTCCAGTATATTCCTAGGCATGGAGATTAGAAAGAAGGAGAAGCTATTATTTGCAAAAACCACACTCCATGGCCACGACATCATCAATTATATTATTTAATAACGTTTACTGACATTAAGAAAATATTATATAGATATCAGAGAGATATATTAACTTAAATGATAAAATAAGGCATAACATTAATATTTATTTTAACTATTTCCCTGATATAAAAATTTATTTAACTATGTTAGGCGAATTTTTATATTAAGTAATTATTCTCTAAGCAGTTATTGTGCTATCTTCTAAAAATACATGAAACAATGACTTATATTAATTTAAAAGAGATTAATTATTTTTTTATTTTAGATTTATTTTAGACAAAAAGGGAGATTTATCTCCAAAATTATATGAAGACCATACTGTCTTTCATTTATTTTAGAAAACATTTCCACTATTCTACGAAATTCCAATAAGTAATATAAAAGATTAAAAAGTAAAATAATCTTTCTCAATTTACTTAAAGAGATCTTCTCTTTTATTAAAGTGAGTGTTTCATAAATGATAATAAGGATATTAAAGGTATCAAAAACCAACAAAGATAATTTATTTAGAAATGTTAAAGTTATCTTACTTTTTTTCTTCAGAACTTTACATTTTGAAACTTAATCTCCTTGCTACGTGCCTTAATTTAATTTGGTTTTATACTTTAATAAGTTTAAAAAATAATAGCATCTTTTGAATCAATTTAGGTTAATAAATTTGATTAAATTAATTTCATAATAAATATTCTTTAGAGAAATGCATATTTTTATTTTAAAATTCAGAGAATAATTTATGAGAGAAAATAGTTTAAGTTTAATTTTTATTATTTTTATGTAAAGTAGGATAAAATAATGAAATATACTTTAATGAGATTAAAAAAAACTGAATTTTGATTGGTTTAAAAACGAGTGTGTGTGTGTGTGTGTAACATAAGATAAATTAGAATTAAAAGATCAAATTTTTTAATTCGTAAAGCTGAATTTTTTTTTGCGTTTATTAATCTTTTGGCTCACAAAATAACAATACAAACGTAAATGTTGTGAAAATTAATAATAGTCTCTAAAAATTAAATATCTTACCTTTCTTAATTATTATTGACTATTTTTGTAGCATATATAAAAAAGCATTACTTTTAAATGCATAATAAAGGTTTTTTAGAGTTATTATTAATTAATTAAAGCGTGCAATTAATCCATTGTATTATTTGAATTAATTTAGTTAAAAGTATAATAAAATTTAATATTTTTCTTAACTATTTTTATTAATTATAATTATAGTCAAAATTTACTTTGAAATAACGCCAATGATGTTATTTGCTTTAATATGGTTAAAAATATTTATGAAATGAGTTCTACATTTTTTCAAATTAGGATTATAAATGAAATTTTTCGAAATTCAATTATTTTTGAAATTATAAAAAAAAAAATATCTCTTTTAATTTATCTTATTCGATGTAATAATAATCGAGGTTTACTGATATAAATCACACATTAGCATGAATAAAAATATTTTGCTTTAATGTCGATATTAGAATGAAAAGTACTTTTTATTCATAACATTGGTTAATTATCAATAATGCTGCAGTTACTTGACCATAATTAAAAGATTCTGCAATAATAGCTTCTGTCCATGTTTTTCAGTCATAAAATAAAATAAAATGAATATTAAAATCAGATGAAGAAAAATAAAAGGAAACAAAAATACCTTCAAATGAGTTCTTAAAAAGTTAAAAGTTAAATTTAGTTCGCAAATATGGCAATTATCATTATTATTGTGTCTATGGGACTCATTTAGATTAGAGAAAATTCCCTTTAACCATAACTGTTCGAAAATTAAAAGTTTGTAAAAACGATCGTCCCCTGTCGAACTTTTATTGATTACATTATTAAGATTATACAAAAGTAGAAAGACTTTTTCCTTCTTATCTTTTTCTCTCATATGTTTATTGAAATAAAAGTATATTCTTAAGCGTTTTTCTAAATAATATTATCATTTTCCAAACTTTTGAATTGAATCTCAATTCCTTGTTCTTCAGAAATAAAATAACAAAAGAACATTTTGATAAATAAAACTGTGAAAATACTTGGTTCGTCAAGTGGTCTTCAATATGAATTAAATTAGGCTACAGAATTGGTATTTGAAGAAAAGTGGAAGAAGAAGTGGCCTGGTTGTTTTTGAAAGCAGAAGTTATTATTTTGTCTAGAAAATAAAAAAATAACAAAATTGGGAAGCATAAGTGTTGGGAACAGTATTTAAAATGTTATTTTTATTGAAAATAAGCGTGATAAAAAAGTTTCATATGAGTGCAGAAAAAGCGTTGATAGTAGTTTGATCTTCACAAATAGGGCTTATTCCATTTTATCTGGAAAAAGTCTACAATTATCTTATATAGCAATAAAGATAATCATCGAAAAAAATTAGGCAGAATCTGTAATATGTTAATCCGATGAATTCAGTAATTTATTTCAAAATTTCTGTTGACCATAAAAACAAAGAGAACTATATCTGAAATTATAGTGATAAAAGAAGTACATTTTCACAGATTGTCACTCTAAAAATTAATTTTTATAATTATAAAAGATAAATAAAAATCTTAAAAATCCTGTTAACAATTCTGATGTGGAAATAATAAAAGAGATGCTTTCCCTGCCAAAGAAAACTTTAAGAGACATTAATACTTTAAACTAATTTATATCTTAATAATTAACGATAACTCAGAGAGTTATCTTAATAATTAATTTCTATTTTAATAATTCACAATATCAAGTTTTTCGCCTAAAGTTAATGCAAAAAAGATGTCAACTAAAAGTAGTCGATTACAGTCAAAATGGATTTGAAAAAAAACTTAAATCATTTAACTTACATTGGATTTATTTAATCAGGGTTACCTTTGACTACTTTGTCTTGGTAGCTGACTTCCTAATGAAATTATTCTGGATTACTTTTAATAACCATGACTACCTCTTTATTTAATTAGGGTTAACTTTATCATCTAAGTAGAAATGTCCTGAGAAGCAATGGTAGTTATCTCTACCATACTTTTTAATTGTGTTTTTTAATTAGAATGTACGCTATTTATTATGTTTAAGCAGGACTTAGCCTACTTTGCCCTTGTAGTAAATTTCTTAGTGTGTTTAATCAACACTACCTTTATCAACCGTAACTATCTATTTATTTAATTAAGGCTATATATGTTATCTACATATATATATGTTATGAGAAACAATATGTGGTAGCTCTTAAAAATCAGATAGAACTCCAACTGCGGTAGCATATTACATAGGACACTACAGCAATGTGAAAAAATATACAATTGTTAAGTTTGAGTTCCCTGCGAAATTCGAATGTTTGAATATATGCTAATCAAAACAATCAGGGAATGTGAGACTCAGTTATGCAACAGGCAGAAATATAAAGTATAAGAGGTTCAAAAGAAAATTTCTCACATTTATACAAAGCTTAGCTTAGGGAAATTTTTTCTCTGAAATTTATACATTTTATGGAAGAGCATGAACCATTATTTAGTATAAATATATTAAAAAGTAACTATTTTTAATTTATTCAAATATTTTCGTTTTACTAAAAATTAGTTTCTCATTGCAAGCAAAATGTTTTGAAGCAGTCATTCATATAAAGTAAAATATTATTTTTAAAGGTACAAAATAATTTTGTTTTCAAATGTTTTTGTAGAAAAATAAAACAACAAATCCACGCAGAAACAAAGTAATTGAAAAGCTTGATTTACGAAATAAAACAATTAGAATACAGTTTCCTGTGTTTACTGAGAATCGAAACTAACAAATTTAAATCAACATTAACTAAGAATATATTGAAAGGCTTTTATTATTAAAAGATGATTTAATTTTAAAAAATGAAGTAATAATATATTTTAATATTCAAACACACCTCAGCACACAAATTCAGGAATGTTTAAGAAAAACTCCTTTTTTTAGAAAAAAAATAAAAAAGAAAACTATTAATTTTTACTTACATCTTTCACGTAATTTCTATAAAGCATATTCTAATAAGAATTTGATATTTAGCTTATATTTTGTATTTGTTGAGAAGTTACCATGGATGGTTCTGAAGAAAATTTTATACCTCTTCAGATTAATGTCAAAATTGAAAAAAATGGATTCTGTAGTAATGCCATCTATCGGAGAGATTTAGAACAAATTCGTACTTTCACCTTTGGAGTGCTCTGGTTAAACAAATGATGCACTTTACTGAATTAAATTCACATAGCCTACAGCATAGCGAGCTTCGCTTGTTCAAGTGTTATAAATAACGACAACACAATAATAGGAATTTGTAATTCTCTTCAGCAGAAATTTAAAAAAGTTATATATTTTAAGGACCTTTAAACTTCAATTGAAAAGATTTAAAATAAACTTATCTTTTTATTTCTTGGAACTATCTACCTTTCCTAGAAATGCCATCAGCTCGGAAGAAAATTCAACATAAACCGTTTGCTTAAAACCGATTGCTCGACTAATAGTTCTGAGCTTGAGTCAACTTTCAGTGACAATTTTCAGTACTTCTGGACACACACAAAAAGGACTTATTTGAATCAATTATAAATTTCACTATTTCTAGTTAGTTACCAAAATTTTCAATCTTTTTTAGAATAGAAGCAAATGTGGTTAAGACTGATAACTATTTATGGTTAATATTCTATGATAACAAAGCCCAAAAATGTAATAAAATATTATTTAAGGACAGAATGCAAAAATTAGTATTAAATTTCGAGACTTCTGTAGTTCTGAGTACATGACAGCTTACGTTCGAGTCACATTTTTCTTAGAAGCGCTGTTGTGCGTAAGGCAGCCATGATAGATTTCTCCATAAAAGATGGAGATTGAAAGAAATTATGAATTAAGGTGAGATGTATTGCAATACTTATTATATTTATCACACGATCAACTTTCCATTTATTTTGATCATTGTAATACTTCTTCCTATGTTAAAAGAAGTAAAATATTCAGATGAACATGAAGTACCGAGTTTGATGGCACGAGTTTTTGATTAAAAATGGAGGTACTGATTTATTCACTATTCTCGCTTGATATTCTACCATTGGTTTAATATTTATTTTAAGTATTACAACATTTTTTATTAAAAAAAAACTTTTAAAAGTTTGGAAGGCATGTACCATCTCTAGATATTTTGTTCAAAAGTGAATATGATTTTACTTAATTCACCCTTAAAAATTCTCTTCTTTAAAACAAAATGCTATTGATTAAATAAGCGTTTGCTTGAAAATTTATTATTGAATATATATTCATACAAAATTCTAACATTCTAAATTCAGACTTAAGTATTTCTCTAGAAATTTAGTTATGAAAATTTGAACAAGTAGAAATAATTACACTGCGTTAATAAGAAAGATTACTAGCGGCTCATTTGAGAAAAAAAAAAAAAAGATGGCAGATAAAGCATTTCCTTCCTCGAATTTCCCTCTCGGGAGTATGATATCTGAAACCATCCCTCTGCAGTGGGATTTCTGGACAAAAGAGGCGAATTTCCTTGAAGATTAATGAAGCAACTGCTCACGCAACAAAGTTAAAACGCGGTGAATAATTACCGCATCTCATTTTGCACGATACACAAACACAGCATAACTTGTCTTCATAGAAGCGCTATTAATCGAGTTTGTTGTTTGATCGCGAAAGTAGGGGAGAGAGAGAGACAGACACTCCAGCCCCGTCTGCGATTGTTTTAAACTTTTCCGCACAACTCTAACGAGACAAATATGGGTTCTTTACATTTTGAAATCGCAATGGGACAAGATACGAAACATGTATCTTGACCAGTTCACGGAGGAGGCTGAATGAAAATTACTTGTTTAAGTGAGGTAGAAGATACTTTGTAGATGAAGTAGGCAGAGCGTTTAATTATAGATTCGTGCTAAAAAATTTGAGTAATATTTTCTTCATGATATGTTAGATATTTTCTCTAATAATTTAAATATAAAGATGAATTATCAAATAATTTTACTGATGAAGAGAAACCGTAACTTCATAATTAAACTTAAATACACAAAATTATTTATATATATATATATATATATATATATATATATATATATATATATATATATATATATATATATATATATATATATATATATATATATATATATATATATATATATATATATATATATATATATATATATATATATATATATATATATATATATATATATATATATATATATATATATATATATATATATATATATATATATATATATATATATATATATATATATATATATATATATATATATATATATATATATTAAAGACGAAAATATTTCATTTTTTAAAATATTACGGTATATTACATCGAAATTATTTCAACAAGGAATGTATGATTTATTTTATTGAGAAATATCCTCAATTATTTAAAAAATAATGATTCGTTGATTCGTGTATTTTTTTATCATAAAATTCATAGAATATTTTATTTTCATAATAGAAATAATATTCCCTTTTTAAATGTTTAAATCGGTATAATATTGTAATACATGTATTAAAATCTACCTGAGACCATTTAAATTCGTCAAATAATCAACTATTTTCAATGAGGTAGAATTTCTTCTTATTGTTTTTTATAGTAATATTCAAAGAAAATTTTAAGTAAATATCGTGTGAAAAACTCCATGATCGAATATGCTGTATGTTTACGTTAAATATAATACCCTTCTATGGTTTATAATAATAATAATTGTTTTACAGCTAGTTTGAAAATTGAAGAAAAATATTAAATCACTTAATTTCTTCTAGTAATTATATAATTTAAAATTACAATTATTAGTTTATTAATTCATTTTAAATTATAGGTATTCGAAACATGAAAATTTATTATAAACAATGATTTTCTTAATTTAAAAATATGTAATAGAATAATGAAATGGCTTTTTTTGAAAAAAATTAATTTATTCATCTCACATTCCTTTAGATTCATAGTGGGGCCGTGGTAGCAGAGTGGTTATGCCATCAGGTTTCCGCCCGTAAGAGTGGGGTTTCCAATGCCGCCAAAGACCCACCGAGTCCATGGGATGTATGTTCTCGTGGTCAATCGTTGAGCTATTACCATGAGTTTAATGGCGTGGAGAAACTTTCCTCCGCTTTCAGCTCAATGTCAAAATTGAGAGAGTATATCCTCTGGTGGTGCCATCTTTTAGAGGAATCTTGGAGCAAATTCGTACTTTAACTTTCGTAGTGCTCTTGTTGAACAAAAATTTTAAATTTGCATAGTCAACGGTAAAGCGAGCTTGGATTGTCCAAGTGTCATAAGTAACTACACCACTTATGCAGTTATATATTAAATTAAATATTGTATTTTTGATCCAATTTTTAAAACTAAGGAATATCCAAATTTATGTTCTTTATTTGATCTCAGAGCGCAAACATATTTATTGTTTACTATCATTGAATCCTCAATGAAAATCCAAACACACTTAATGAAAGGCATCTGAATTGATTTTAGGATTCGAAATTATTAAATTAATTTTGTATTCTAAAATGCTAACACATTCTGTGCATACGGACGTAATATTGTTGAGTACATTAAACTGGTATATAGTATACTAACAATACATGTGTGTGTAGTTGTTGAACACTAGAAAATTCTTGGAATATGTTTTAAAAGAATTTCAATACCAAGAACAGCAATTCCGTTAATATAGTGATGGCATGTCAGTATTCCTACAATTTTGGTCGGATCGAATCGCTTGTGGGTTACCAAGTGAGCATTAAATCACAAAATTTAATATTTATTCAGAATGTTGTTTAACTTGTCAAATGAGACAATATGCTTTTGTATACAATAGGCTAAAGTTTATTTATCAGAAAACAGTATATTCTCTAAGTAAGACGTTTCGATCACAAAGAAAATTCAAACCGAAAAAAAATAATAAAAACTGAATCACAGAGTTATAAAATAAAAGTGGTTTAGCATTAAAAACTTCAGCAAAATTTTTGAGATATTAAAATGAAAGAAAATGAAAAGTAATATTAAAAAGTGAAAAATATATTTCTGGGCTTTTTTTGACCCATGCTTTTACTTTAACCACTTTTTGTAAAAGTATTTCATTCATGAGTAATTTTTAGTTATATTATGAGAAAAGGAGAATTAGACAAAAAAAATTTATCTGAGTTGTTTAAAGATAAGAATATTTTCTCATAAATCTGGATAAGAAATGTTTATCAAACAAAAATTAATTAATTTACATGATGTATAATTGAAATTTATTTCATTCCACAATGAAATTAAAAAGTAAGGAAAGTTATTTCATAAATCTATTTTATTTGCATGAATTTAAACCATAATATCTTGACATTCACATTCCAAAGCTTTTTAAAAATTTCATTAAGTTAGAAAAACGCTTTTTTTTTTTTTTTTTTTTTTGAAAGAAAAAATTCGCAAATATCTTCTCAACCGCTTTTTTTAAATATGGCAATGAAAAATCTTAACCTCTGGTATTAAAATTTCTCGCTTGTTTATTAAAATATTTTTCTCTTAACTAGATTTTTTTATTGTATCTTGACATTTGCTCAGATGCATTTTTAAGCATGTTAAATAAGATTTTCTGTATTTTCCCCCCTTGTGCGATGAAGAAAACGCGATAAATTGAAAGCACTTACTATTAATATATTTTCCACTTTTTTCTTGAATGGCAACGTGAAAAAAAGGCTGTTTTTCAAACGATAATAAAGAATAATTAGTTGACGAAAATTAGTCATAGAACTTACAAGGTTGTTTTTTTCCGGGGGCTACAAAGGGCGGCGGTGAAATTCTGGTTATTTAACAAA
The DNA here is from genome assembly GCA_030067965.1 of Latrodectus elegans. Lineage (NCBI taxonomy): Eukaryota > Metazoa > Arthropoda > Arachnida > Araneae > Theridiidae > Latrodectus > Latrodectus elegans. The sequence continues at coordinate 9,084,560 of CM057820.1, forward strand.
CTCGCGGGGGCACTTTTGAGAACAGCGAGGAATTTTTAATCGTCCTGTGGTGGTTAATGCTTTAGTTCCTGATTAGTATTTGTAACAAGGTGGTTGTCACAGCGCCGCCGGTGATGAATGTCTGAAACTGCAGGGTGTCACATGATATAATAAATAAAAATTAGCTCTCGTTGCTTTGCGTCTTTCAACGATCATCATCATAGTACTCTCCGTGGTTTGGAATATTAAACTGGGAGTAATTTTCAACCTGTTTTCTGTAAAGCGAGAAGATGACAGAGCTTAATTAGCTTTGATAAAATTTCTTTAAAATTGATCGAGTTTGATGTGGGGTAAGACTCAGCGATGAGCCTCGGCACAATTTCTACTGAAATTGATCAAAGATGATTTAAGACAATGTTTCTTTTGAGAATTGTTTTATATTTCCCTCAATTCTGTTGTTTGAGCTTTGACAAAATGGCTCAGATTAACTTTCCAATTATAAAATAATATATAATAGTAATAATATGAATAATAAGTTATAATAATATATAATAAGTTATAATATAAAAATCACATATATAAATTAATACTAAGTTTCCAAAAACTATTTCCGTATAAGTTGTTGCAGATTCTCTTCGTTGTTTTTGTGGCTGACTTCGCAAAATACAGTATAAATACTCAGATAGAGAATATTTGCCCAGATATAACTTGTTAATACTTAAGTAAACGCCATAAAATTAACTACGAATGAAACAGTAATTTTCAGATACTTTATGAAGTACTATAAAAAGAATAAATGTTGGGAAGAACATTTCTGTTTTAAATTTAAGGTAAACAAGAAATGAGAATGTTTCATGAAATGAGAATAACTATGCAAATTAGTGTATTACTTAGTTAGACACCAATAGGAATGAGTCTTTATAAATGCGGGTCCACAGCGCACACTCATCAGTCGTAACTCGTACAAGAGAGAAGAGAAAGGAATGTGTCGAAGGAGGTAGTGAATATGTCTAGTGTTTGGGGATAGTGCTGTGAATAAAGAAAGGCAAAAAAAATTCAGGTAGACACAGATTTTTTGTCCTTCTATGATGAAACTTCTGTCTGGTGGACTAGTCATTAAGCAGTTCACTATGAGTTGTTGTCAAATGGTCACAGCAGAATTGTACTCGCCCCAACTGGAAAGTGTGCAACAGGTCATTGTAATAGAAGCAGCATTTTTGCAAGGTATGACACAACTGGAGATACGTTGGCAAAAAGTGCTGAATTCTGATGGTGATTACATTGGGGACTAACCATAGGCAGCAATTTCTATAGATCATGTTATTTTGGAGCATTGAAAACTACAGGAATTCTCTTGTATATTTTGTATTATAGTAGTTATATTATATTACAAAGCAAAAAAATTGTAAAAAGATTAAAAATAAGGAATCAGAGAGGAAATAGTGACGTTTGATTAAGAAAAAATATGGTAAATTTAATTCAGGTTTTTATTGATTCAATTACTTGAAAGGCATGAGAATTTCTACAGATGGACAGAGGAGCTACACCAGGCCTTGTTCTCACGGCCCGGATAGCACCCAACTCTCTCCAGAACGCATCTTCAGCTGTCCAGAAATGCTAGTCAAGCTTTTTAACATCAGCATAGAAGATCCTGTGGAGCTTCTTTTTACAGATAAAGCTGTAGATATCTCTCTTCGGCAATTTTGAGGGCATTTAGGATTTTTGCACGTATTCCATGTGCGCGACATCATCATCGTCATCATAGATTCAGAAAACTTTAGAAGCTCGTATCTACAAGTTACTTACATAAATAAATGAAATAACATTCAAAGCAACTAAAAGTGGTTATGACGATGTATTTGGCATTCTTTCTTTCCAAGTAATGTAAATGTAAAATGTTTCCATATTATCTAGTAGTTTACAATATTTGCTTCAGCCTTAAAAACTAAATCAAAAAATTTAACTTTGTATATATTTCTTTTATTTCGTACTACTTTACGTCTATTTAAAGTTAAAAGAATTTACGCATGTACGCTTGAAACATGTCATATATGTGATTTCGTGAAATTTTATGAGTGAAATTTCATTGTTGTTGTTGTTCATCTCCGTGTCGGACTCTGCTAGATGAGATCTATGAGTTTATTCACCCTCAAAAAATAATAGACTAGCCTATGTTAATGGAAGCATAAATCTAGTAGGTAATCATAGGATGAACCTGGATACCTAAGAATATGTGCCGAGGGAGTCTCGTCTTGGTTACATCTCGGACAAATCGAATGGGTTTCTGGACTACCCTGGAAGACAAAGTTTTTTAAATGGGCAATAAGAAAGCTGTCTAAACGCGTCTGTCACAGTTCATAGCGAGGGATACGTCAGAGGATTTGGCACGGTACCAAGAATTTGCCTAAAGCGCAAGCCAAGTCATTTTATTAACATGTTTTCTAGTAGAACACACCCCAAGATGAGTCAGACAATTAAAAGTAACCTTTGGCACCCATTTTCGACAAAACATCCGACTGCTCATTATCCCAAATGTCTACATGAGAGAGGAGAATCCATTGTAAAATAGGTAACAATCTAATATACACTCCATGTGAGTAAAATCCTTCAAATATTTCTTTGAACACCATGAAGTATAAAAGTACTTACAATACGAAAGATATTTTCGAATCCTAAATGGAATTTTCTATGAAAGTAATTTCTGAAAATAGCTGATTTCCAATAATGCATTCTAGTACTTTTAAGACTATATCATGTAAAATATCATTTCTCTAAATGTGTTTTAATGATTGATTTTGACAATTTACATTTTGGAAGACCAAAGTGAAATGAAATATAAATATTCTGTAAACTTATATCTATTCACAATATTACATGAAAGGTAAATGATTCAATAATTTAAATATATACTTGCTATGCCGTACCTTTTTTAGGGAAGAGCTAAAATTGAAACTAATAGCTCTTCCAAAAAATCACTGACAAATATTTCTTGCAGATCATAATGTAAGATATTTGTATTCATAGCATACTCTACTCTGCTTTCATAAAAAATTCAAATAATGTTACTTTATCTTTATACTGATAATCAAATTTGATATATCAATTGTTAGGTATTTATTTGGCCTATATATTTTCAATAATCTCGTTCCTCTTCACTACATAAATTTGTTTACCTTATAATCCAAAGCTGCTTATGTAAAAAGTAAGATTATTGCTTGTCATTCACACACACATTTATTTAGATTTATTGTTGTGTTTAAAAATCGGGTGGCCTTTACTTTAGGGTGCCTCCTTTTCCTCGCCAATTTAGCGCCAAGTTGAGTGATGTTAAATATGGTGATAAACATTTTATTTAAAAACTTTTCTTTTTATGATTTAAAGTATGTAAAATTTGTGTTATGTTTAAAATTTTGTATGATTGCATAATGTTCCGGCACCATTTTGTTTCTTTAAGCAGGAAAGCAAGTTTAGCGACAAAAAAGCACCATTTATCGCTTGTATTTCTAAACAATTTCATTGCATAATTACATTCTCTTTTCATGTTCGACGTTAAATGCAAAAATTCAGTATTTGGGATCTTCAATGATGTTCAGGTGTTGGAAAACTGTATTACAAACGCAGGAAATTATTTACCTTTTGTAATGCTATAAATAACTTTCAACGCTGAAATATATATTTTCCCACATGTTAAAAAAAGATTCACTACAAATTTTTATTAAATAAATCTGTCAGAAAGTTTCCGCTCCTAGTACCAAAGCGTATACTGAATCTAAGCACTCGATTGTTGGAATTGGTGAAGAATATTTACATTTTTTCCATTCACTTCTTTCTTGTGGCGTATTCCCCATCACCCTCGCTGCCATCCGCTCCCGTCTCTTGTGATGATAATCAATTGCAACACGTGACTAGCGGAGGCCGATTTCGCAAAGGCTTCTCAGGGATATCTTGAGGGAAATAAAGATTCAAATCGGTTTTCCAGTACGGAAGGAGGCTTGCTGAAAATGGAATATATATGGCCACTGATGCGGAATGTCTCAATCGGTGCCAACTTCAGGGAAAGGAAGGCACGACAGGGGCCTTCGTGTACTCCACTTGATTATGAACTCGGTGGGCGGATGGAGGCGGACGTGACTGGAAATAAACATTAAACGAGCTGGTTGGTTTTGATCCTCTTTTTGTATCTCATACATATCTTTACAAATACAGAGTTAGCCAATAGTTTAGCAATAAACGTGGTTTCTTTTCGTGTAAGATGAGATGTACCTGATGTTGTAAGATTTGTTGTTTGAGTTGACATTTCCTTTCTTAAAATCTATGATCCATCTTCTTTAAAACCACATTCTGTAATCTAGTTTATTAGATTACTAATTTTATTTGTAACGTGATACAGATATTTTACATCTCATAAATGGAGACAATAATTCCCAAAGAATTATCTCTGTAGATAATAATTTTATGAAACAGGTTAATTTTATTTTTATATTTTGCAAATGCAATTATTATATCGTTGTTATGATTGTATAAGGTACATGATATTCCAACGAGTACCCATTTTTCAGGTGTGGATATAAATTAATATTTGCTTGGCGTAGCGTGACCCATTGAATAGGACATCTCTCTTTAGAGATAAAAGTCTAGGGTTCGATTCCAGCCACTACTCGAGAACGAGAGATGAATGTTGCGTCAAGAATTCTGGTACACATTTGGACAACATCCATGGAAATTTTATTTTTTAATCCCAAAAATCGCCGCAGATAATTTTTATGCAAATGCATTTCTATAGTACTTTAATGCCAACTATGGACAGTTTGCTACATTTGAAAAAAGCGATACATTTCTATGCTTCTGTGGAAAACAATAAACAACACAACACTTTGGCAGAATGTCCAATCCCAATGAAATGTTATTGTAGATACCCTACTAAACTACCAATTACATATCACCTCAAATTTTGCAGCATTTACAAACCAACAATACATCAAATTGCCCAAATTGTCCACATCTGTATAGATTTAAAAACGTGTTATCCTTTGCCACAGATAAACAGTTCCCAAAAAATATGGACAAGCTATATTAAGAATGATAGAACAACTTTTATAATCGATATACATAGCTAAATCTATTAAAACTTATACATCCAATACAATTTTTGGTGTTTTTAAATTATATCCTTATTTTTGTTAATTGTCGTAACAGGAAAGAAAAAAAAATCGAAAATGATTGTCATAAATATTCCATTTGCATCATGACTGCTTAAAAATTCTTACGTTTTCAGAGACTACTTAAAAGTAATACAAACATTTTATTTACATTTTACACACAAACTAAACAATTATCATTTATTGATAAAACTTATTTATATGGCAATGTTTATTTTTAGCAGAAACTGTTTACCAATTGCATCGGTGATCAATGTGATAGTGTAATGTGATAGTACTTTTTCCACAATGGGATAAATTTAAATTTTGCCGTATTTTTTTCCCCCTATGGGACTTGTGACCGTAATGCTTCTTTTAACCGACAAAATTATCACCAAGCAATCTTTTGCACCCATTAGCTTTAGCTTTGTTTAGTATTTGCTTGTTTACCATTGTTTATCATTTTTCAGTTGATTTCTGCACAAAAAATTCAATTTAGTAAATACTAAATTTAAAATAAAATTTTCATCTAATAAAATCATCTCGTATCTACGTTATATTCTTTTCGTTTCTCCGTAAAAAGCATGCTATTTCTTTAGGATCAAAAGTGGGGGTATAATGGAAAAGTAACTATCTCATTAATTTAGAAATAAGCTAAATATTTTGCAGAATGTTTAATAGGGAAAAGAAAGTATTGGTGTCAATCAGAGACTATTATCAATCACCACAATTTTATGTTACACAGTCAGTTGAGGAGGAAAGACATTAGCTTGTTAACCATTAATACATTTCACGCGCCTCTCCTTTTGCTCCGCTGTCCACTTCACGAACGTCTGTTGGGGGTGGGACTCAAGAGTATTACGAGTTTCCTATATTGTGAGACATTAATATGGCCCACCATCTATGAAATGACCACAAAGATGTATATAAAATGATTCAATTTACAAAGTGTCCATTAAATAGGCAATTAGGGTGTGTAGTGTGGAAAATGAACACTTATTTTCAAACAATAAATAGATTTGAAGGATTCAAAACGCTCATATCAGTGATGTTTTTGAGTGGAGGGCCACAAAAAAAAAATGTAATAACATGAAAATTATTTTTACTCATATTTAAAGTGCATTTTATGTTCTAGTATTTATTATTTTTATATATTTCGCACACACACAGTATTCTTTGAAATAAATAACTATAAAAGTACTTTTACACACACTTTCGAACAAGATAAATTTGCAGTTAGTAAAATTATTTTAAATTTAAGTAAATGTTTTCGCAAAATATTTTTTTCTTTTAATATTTATTAAATGAAAATAATTACTTTCTTTTCAAGTAGCCCCAATTTCCTTCATCTAATGGTATTTCACTCAAATAATTTTAAGTATAATTAAAATATAAGTTTCGTATTACGTCCAAACTGATAAAGTTTTTACTTTTGATGAGTTATTTTTCTTCATTAATTAATTTTTGTGTCATTTTTATAAAATGATACTAAAAATTTTGATGAAAAACTTGAAACGTTATCCTTTACTTAGTAATCCATGAGTGATTTTTTACTGATTATCTTTTATTCAATAATTTTAAAAAAGTCTGGTAAGTTTATGCATATGATGCTTTTAAGAAATGACTAAATTATAAAGTACAACAAATTAAGTTTGTATATAAAAGAATTTTATGAAATTTATTCATAAAAAACGTATTTTTTTCCTAATTTATTTAAATGAGTCCTTAAAATAAATGTCATTATTTGCTTTGATGTCCACTCTTATATGCACAGTAATACTAAAAGAAGTCTGTGATTGCATTATCATAATTAAAAATGTATTTTCTCATATATCTTATACTCTATTCTGTGATTCATTATGATACTTCCTTCCGTTAATTCTTTTATTCATTATCACTTTTTCATTAGATTCGAGAATGATAATGAATTCTCTGATTCACCATCATATTCACAGAGGATAATAGTCTGATTCGTAAGCATTTACATTCTAATTCTACGTCAATTCTCTGATCATTTTTCTCCCGATCGTTCTCTTTCTGCTTCATTTTTTTCTGATTCTTTATTACTTTCTTTTCAAGAAAATTACGATTCATTATCATTATTTGCAACAAAATTTCATTATCGCTAATCCTTTCTAATTATCAGAACAAATTTCTTTACAATTTCTTCATATACGTAAAAAACTGTTTTTCAAGGTTATCATTTCTAAATACAAGAAATATTTGAAAATACTAAATAAAAGTCTAAAATACTCCACAAATTCAAATAAATTAATAACAAAGAGGGCTCACCATTGCCTAGTGGTCGGACATGTTTTTTATGAGTGGTCGGACATGTTTTTTATGTGCACAAGTTCTCGGTTTCGATCCCAGCTACTGTAGAACAAGGAGATATGTATGTTGCACTCTACTATTTGCATGCACAGTTATTGTTGTAGATGCTTGAGAGTCTTCATGGTTTTCCACTTGCAACACGTGAATATGTCCCATTATCTATAAAAAAACGTCCTGGAAAGCAATTTACGAAGTGAATATTAAAAATGCCTTACAATTTTCAGTAATTAGGCTGTTCGCTACTAAAATAACCTGTGTCACGACAGCACAAATTGGGCATGGCCTACAGCGCCTATATCTGCTTTTCTACCCAGTTTTCATGACCAAGGATACTGGATGCGAAGCACATATCCCAGTTTGGTGTGGTCAGCCTAACGTGAAACCCCCAATATTTAGTTCCCAAGCATGCTTGGTACTCAGTTTATCGACCCACTGAAGGGATGATATGATGAAAGGACCTTGCCCAGCCCTAGGATCGAACCTCAGACTTGTGCTGCGTCTAAGCTGTTAAATTCAACATAAGAGTATAAAAAAACTAACATTACATTTTAAGAAATTAGGCTAAAACATAAATCTAAATTTCCTAGTTAATATCTTAGTCGGTAAAAAAAAATCTCAAATTTATAGTTGTTTTTCCTTTAATAAAGTCTGGTGGCTTAATGGCAACGTTTCATGCTCCCAACGCACAGATCTGAGATTCAATCCTCCCGCTGGGTAAGGTCTATCATTCAGTCTTTTATCCTTTCAATGGGTCAATAGAATGAGTATCAAGCATGCTTGTGAACTAAACAGTGGAGGTTTCACGTTAGGATAACCACCTAACTGGGACATGTGCTTAGTCATGAGCCCTTAGTCATGATAACAGTTTATGGGCACTGTAGGCCTTGACCCACATGGTCTGTCGTGCCACGGAGTTTAGTTTAGGGTATTCATTTAATATTTCATTAACACGCGAATATATCATTGAGATATATCACATGAAGTAAAGCAGTATATTGTACCAAACTGTAAAATAGCAATATTGTTATAAAGAACGAAAAATATATGAAAAAAATCTTATAAAAATATTGTTATAAAATTCATGCAAATTACCATCAATATCTTTTGAAACTTTTTATGCCTCAAGTATTCTATGTCACAAATATTTTGTAATATTCAACACATTCCCTTTACTGAAATGATATTTATTTTGCTGTAGCTTGTGTATGCCGATTCCAAAAGCAGAGCTTCACGACATTTTGATACAAGAAATATTTATGCATTGACGAACAAAAAGGAACACCCCGTATGAAGCATTTGTCATCAGAGCCCATAACGGTTTCATGTGCTTCATAAAGTTCTGTATTATTATTCTTAGAGTTTCCAAATCTATAAAATAACTTCCACACCAGAAGGTTTTAAATGGCCTGGTGAATCTTCCTTTTCGATGTCTGTTTTGAAGAATTGTAATCGTATCGAATTCCATGCAGTTTTTAAATATTGTCGTTTGTCGATGAAGAGGTTATTAGAATAATTTTCACTGTGTGTGACATTATCGGGTCATATTTTAGATTTTCTAAATCTAAGTCTAAACATTGAAACTTTTTCAGCTGTCTCCTTAATAGTTTGATGAATGCTTTACATAAAAATTGACTATGCTGATTAATAAAGTTTAATTTTTTTCATGTTTTACATACAAATCTTGTGTGAATTTCTCTAAAATGTTGCCATCATTTGAATAAAAGATGATGACTAACAATTCAAGGACTTAATACCCATTTATATTTTTGTAAAGAAAATTATTTATCTTATATGAAGAAAGAGAAAATTAAAAATGTAGTTAATTATAAGGAAATAGTGACGTAATTTACAGAAAAATTACTGAAATTTAATGTAAAGAAATTATGTTAATTATTCTGATAAATTAATAACCAAATTTTAAAATAATACTATTTTAGAAATGAAGACGTACTTTAAATTTTGCTTAAATACAATAAAAGTGAGAAAAGTAAAAAAATTTTTCTTAAAAGGACAATTTGATTAAATCCCCTTCTTTAATTTAAAATAATATTTAATTGCATATATCTAATGAAAATATCAATCTAACTTACAGAGAAAATATGATTTGGAAAATAATGATTTTATTATTTTTAACAACCAATATATAGTAATTTTTTTTCTTAGCATTGTTTACAGTTCGGTTTTGAATCTCAAAACAAGGTCTTGCGTATATAATAGCTAAAAAGCGAATTAAATAATGTAATGAATACTTGAAAATTTTTTTTATATAAAAATTTAGATAAAATCGATGTCGGAATTCTTTTCTTTCCGCTCCAAAGTACTCCTGATCAATGCCTTATTAAGGAAAGCATAAATACCTTTCCTGATGTTGAAAAATCTTTTTATATAAGAACTTAGATAAAAATTAAGTCAATATTCATTTCTTAGCGTTGCAAAATACTTCCGATTGGTGGCTTATTAGGAAAAGCAAAAACACCTTCCCTTATGGGTGGTAAAATGATTACTTTCCTAAGAAATTGAAAAACAATTTCTTAAAAATTATACCAATCAAATGTGGAAAAAAAGGAAGGTATAATGCAATACGTATTTTTCTCCATCTCAATGTTTATGCAACGATTGCAATGTTATAAGAGTCATACTTTCTGTACTTGAAGAGGCCAAACTTTAGGAAAGGTTGTGGTATAAGCAACTTTACCGTACGTTTAACTCCATAAGTTAATATACTTATGGCTTAAGTTAATTATCTATGCTTTAATCAAGGTTTTGCAATGTAATATAGCTTATACATTTTAAATTAGCCCTAAACCTACATCCTGTTATACACTATATTTCATTCAGTAAAGCCATTCTCAATCCATGTAGTTGACCCATAGAATATGGAATTTATTTCTTATTGAAAATCTTAGAAATGATTTAAATTTTTAATTATATTTGTTGAATTATTCTGTGATTTAATTTTTCACTGTCTGATGTAGTTTCATTCCATCCAGTGAGTGATTCTGAAGGCAATTCATCCATATATACAATTAGGATTTTATTTATAAAAATTTTTATTCAAAATATATGCTATATATATATATATATATATATATATATATATATATATATATATATATATATATATATATATATATATATATATATATATATATATATATATATATATATATAAACTGTTTTTTTACATTTATTTGTTTATTATAATTTTTAAGAAATTTCATTTTACACGAACAAAAATGAAATTTTAAATAATATGATCTGTATTTAAGTAATTATCTTTCGTCAAAAGAGTTTTAATGAAAAAATATGAATATGATTTCAGTAATTATCAAATCTCTAGAAAACATTGCAGCATATCTGTTTATAAAGTAGAGTAATATCCTCAAGGATCTTACCTACCAATTACGATCAAGCACAAAGCCAATATTTCCAAAAGATTGGAATTGCTGACGTCAACTGCATTCAAATTTTCCATATACGGGTTTCCCGATCGAGCATTCTGGTAAGGGATCAGTTTCTCTGTCCCGGATAATTAAGTTGTTCCGAGGCCTTATTAAAATGTATGGCAGATGAAGCCAATGTTTCCGCTTCCGAGGAAACAGTCGGAATGAAATTAAGCCAATGCCAATATTAATAAAAATAAGTCACTAGTTTGGGTTGGGCTGATTCCGCGCGTCCAGTTTTTGAAACGTTGCGGGTTATTGGCTCTCCAAACCGTGGTTGCGAAACGGAATACGAAGCGAAACATTACATGCATTAATCAAGCGGAGACACGGTTAACGGTTAATTTGGTAGGGCATTGTGGGTAGGTGACATGTGCTAGTTTTGTGTGATGGAATGCGTCAGTAAATAAGCTGTGACTGAAATAGTATGGTCAACTCTTTAGATACATTTATGGCACAATAAGTCTCGTGTCTTGCTTAAGTTATTTTAGACCACACTAAATACGAGAATTCTTCTGTTATTAATAACTTATTGGCTACCGAGCAATTAATCAAATCTTATAGGACCATTTAAACTAGAAGATGAGTCTTCATATGTAAATATATATTTTATCAATATATCGTTACTGTGATTTTAAATGAGAAATAGCTGTTTTAGAGCTCGAATTTCTAAGAAAATTCAAATAACCTCTAGAAAAGTTCAGATATATATATATAGCCATAAAAAATACAATTAACTCTTCAGCCATCTTTAACTGGATACATACATATATTAGATAAAAAAAAAGTAATTAATTTAGTCTTTTTTTATATGAATATTAAACTGTAACAATTATCATATGATTTGGAGATGTTATAATAATTTTGTGGTTATTTGTCATCACTACAATCCAAAAGGAATTAGTTGTGCACCATAAAATAAAACTGACCATGTGTAAAATTGAGCGTTATATTGAGATTTAACTAAAATCACATTTGTTTCTTAATAACTAACTTATACTACATACTATAATTTTAAAACGGTTTTGTTATTTTTAAAATTTATTTCAATTAAAATTTTATGCTTTCATAATGATATATATTCTTAACAATAATAAAACATTAATTTTATTTATATTAGTATTTTTTGGATATTAGCAAAAATTTTACATGTATACTGAAGTGCAACCTTAAGAATATAAAGTAATTAAAAACTGTATACACAAATAATATAGAAATCCACAAACAGGCTCTGTTTGGTGATAATTTTGTCTTTTTCACGCGTTATTTAATTAGCCAAGACGAAATAAAATCACTGCTTGTACGCAATGATATGTACATATCTATTATTAAATAGGGGATATATATATATATATAATTTTTATTTCACTCTGTGCTCAAATGATTTGAATTATACATCTGTTTCTTTCAATGTTTAAACTTTTTATTTTTAAAAACCCCTCATCCTCATTTCATAAAATTATGAATGGCTAAAGTGAAAAGACTATTTTCTTACCGAAGTAAACAATTACGAAATTAATTTCTTTCTAATGCATGACTGATCTTAGGATTTAATCCATTCTGTGCTAGAGGGGGTGAAGCTGATGGCAACTTATACATTGGAGCATCCAGGGAATGTGACATCTTTCCCCGAAAGTGAAAGTTTAGAGAAACGCACCCACACTCACGCCGAAAAAAACAGCTATGCCAGAACCAGGATTCGAATGGGGAACATACTGCTTTGAAGTTGGGAACGCTAACTACTTTGTCATTGGTCGGCCAGTGAGAAGTGTATGTGATTTAATTCAAGCTTTCTTATATTCACAGAAGATAAAGGACCGTTACTTGGGATTTTAGCAAAACGAAAAAACTTCGCACATCTTTAATCTTATTCAACAGGCGTTAAGGCATTATTTGATGATTGTTTAATAAATCTTTATTCACCAATGTCATCCGGTTATATTTTTTTAATTTAGTTATCTGGCAGACAGGGTTTTCCAGTGAAATTCTGCAAACATCGATAAAACTACTTACAACTAAATAAGTTTCTTAATTTCTTTAATAACACCAACATATGCGATGGGTGTCAATAAATTTAGTTCGATGACCTGACGTCTGGATTCAAAATGCTGATAATTATTTTAACAATTGAAGAAAAGAAAGAAATCTTTAAAAAATGAATTAAATAATGGGTGTCAGTAACTAAATTATTGCAGAATTAAGTAGAATTGTGCATTCCCATTTCTGTTCTGCCTCACAAATAAAGTTATAACATTCCTACATTGTGTGTGTAATGAAAACTGTTTCCCACATTTAAACCATATTCAAACTTTTATACTTCAGGACAGGGCTAGCTGCAACATGGGGAAACTGAAACGAGAGTACTCTTTTAAATCGATCATCTTGTGTATATATACAGCGCAATTTTGTTTTATTAAAACTGACTACTAATGTAGCAGGTGACTTCTCAGTCCATACATTTATAGCAATACATATTTTACCGTTTAACTGCAAGAAATATTTGAGCAGAAGTTTTTCTTTTTAAATATCAATTATTAGATGCTTTCAGAAACGATTTTTCATAGGTAATCAGTCATGCTCATGAGTTACAAAGGAGCAAACCTGAAAATTGAGAGCCTTGATTATCGGGCTGTATTCATTACTTATATATTCATGAGCAGGGTTGCCAAAAGTTTTCATTTTACGGACAATTAAATTCATCATTTAAATTCTGCGGATCACTTATTAATTATTATTTTTAAATATTTACTTACTATTATTTTTTAAGTGTTAAATATATTTATAAAAACTACTATCATCTAAGAACATATAAAATGAATCTAGTTAACAAAATGAAATTATTAACTGTAACCAAATTATGAAAATATTATTAATGATTCATGGGTAAATAAACAAAGAATACAAAAATTTTAAGAACAATTAAAAAGTGGTTTAAGTATTTCAAACTTTTAGCATTATACATTCCAAGTGCGGTGGATGTTTCCATTTACTTAAAATCCCATTAAATATCATAAAATCTCAATGAAATTTTTACCTATTATCCTCATAAATATCAAATAAAAGAAAATATGCACATGGTTAGGATTTAAGATCATACCTGTCTTAAAAAGACACTAATTTATGAAAATAAAACCTCATTAAATTAACATACTGAATATATTTTATATTCAACTCAAGACGTCCGTAAGACCACCTTTAAATGCTTGATCTCATGTTTATATGCGACATACAGGAAAGTGAAACGTTAGAAGAGAGCGAAACGAGACGAGGGGAGTTATTCTGTTAAATGGCGCTATTCTATGCAGTAATGTATATATTCGACATACAGGAGAGTGAAACGTTAGAAGGGAGCGAAACGAGACGAGGGGAGTTATTCTGTTAAATGGCGCTATTCTATGCAGTAATGTATATATTCGACATACAGGAGAGTGAAACGTTAGAAGGGAGCGAAACGAGACGAGGGGAGTTATTCTGTTAAATGGCGCTATTCTATGCAGTAATGTATATATTCGACATACAGGAGAGTGAAACGTTAGAAGGGAGCGAAACGAGACGAGGGGAGTTATGCTGTTAAGTGGCGCTATTCTATGCAGTAATGTATATATTCGACATACAGGAGAGTGAAACGTTAGAAGGAGCGAAACGAGACGAGGGGAGTTATTCTGTTAAATGGCGCTATTCTATGCAGTAATGTATATATTCGACATACAGGAGAGTGAAACGTTAGAAGGAGCGAAACGAGACGAGGGGAGTTATTCTGTTAAATGGCGCTATTCTATGCAGTAATGTATATATTCGACATACAGGAGAGTGAAACGTTAGAAGGGAGCGAAACGAGACGAGGGGAGTTATTCTGTTAAATGGCGCTATTCTATGCAGTAATGTATATATTCGACATACAGGAGAGTGAAACGTTAGAAGGGAGCGAAACGAGACGAGGGGAGTTATTCTGTTAAATGGCGCTATTCTATGCAGTAATGTATATATTCGACATACAGGAGAGTGAAACGTTAGAAGGGAGCGAAACGAGACGAGGGGAGTTATTCTGTTAAATGGCGCTATTCTTTGCAGTAGTGTATATATTCGTCATACGGGAGAGTGAAACGTTAGAAGAGAGCGAAACGAGACAAGGGGAGTTATTCTATTAAATGGTATTATTCTATGCAGTAGTGTTTTCATATTGTTTCATCTATTGCTATGGAGTGAATTATGTTCCAATATATCTTAAAACATAAGTAATAAATAAATAAGTATATTCCACATTTTTCTGGGGATCAGCAAAATTTTCTATGGACCAGTAGCCGTACGCAACCGCCACTTTAGTTACCACTGCTTATGAACAGTACTCAAATGTTACAAAGGAATAAACCTGAAAATTCTCTCGATTGATAACCTTGATTTATAAGTCATGCTAAAAAGTACAAAGTTTTGTAAACCTGTAAAATCTCTCAACTAATAATCTTGATTTATGAGCCAAAAAAAGCAGATATCAATATCCTCTTCTCATTGTTCCTCAGGACCAACCAGCCCTACCAAAACCATCCTGTTAATAAATCACGACGCACTGCAGTAAGTATAGTTAAAATCTTCTAGGGTGTTTTTAATGAGCATCAAACAGCTATCCTTTTAGGTATTTCTGTCGCATTAAAATTTCAACCTCTTTCATATTCACTGCGGTATCCCCGGTAAAGCTGTAAAATGCGTTGCCATTTGTCTCTATTCATTCTCTGTCGTCATAAAAAGGCAAATAACTGTGCAGAATTATTAAAATAATTCAGCTAATCAATTGCATATTAGCATCTTATAGACTAAGAATTATTCGTTTAAAAAAGTATGATGATTACTTGAGCAGTAAATTTTGTACTCATGCAAGTAGACTAATGTATATTAAAAAGGCTAAAATCCCATAAAAACCAAAGGCACGCTGGTAATTTTTATTTCATTAACTATATGTCTTGCTTGCTTTTGTATATTCAGACATTTGTTTTACGGCGAAAAGTTTGGTTTTCTATTATTTGAAAGTGTTAAGTTTATCTCCGATAATTGTCCCTAGCGTATGTTAGTTATTTTGCTTATTAAAAATTTCAAAATCTAATAAATTATAAATAATATGAAATTAAACTTAAATGTTCATACTAAAAATATTTTTGTTGTTTTTTACTTTTATAAATCTTTGACAATATCATAATCTGATTCTTATTTTAAATTTCTATATTTTAATTAAGGATAATCATAAAACTAGAGTAATCATTCACTAGGCAATTTAACTACTTATAAAAATAATAACTGTAACTGCAACCAAAAAAAGGTCTCATAAAGTGTCACGTTTTCCATTGTTTCTTTTCTCTAAAAATTCTATTAAGCATAGAAAAAACTTCTTTGAGCAAAACACTTCTTAAAACAATATGCTTTGAATTCAAAATAAAAAAAAAGATTAAAAATAAAATTTTTACTTCATTTCATAATGGGATAAAATCATATTTCAAGGAAATAAGAAGGAAGGACAATTAAATTAAATTTTTTTATTCCCGGTAAAAATGCACTTTAGTCAAACACTTTTATTTTGTTTTATTTTTGGGAGGTTAAATTTGGGAAACTATTTGAAAGACCGTTGTGTGAATATTTCAAAAATTTCTATCAAGTGGTTCAAATGAACAAAAGATTTAAGAGAAAAAGAGAAGAGCGAGGCAATTGCCTTTTCAAATGTTCACATCATAAAAAATAATTTTAAAATATTTTTTATGATCGTAAGGGTAATTAAAAATTTAAAAGTTTAGAATAATTAATGAAACTGTTGAACATTTCTCATAAGAGATATATTGCCGAAAATGATTTTTTTCTTTCGAGAACAAAGGATAGCTTATGGCAAATAAATATCGATTTTCATATTTTTTGCTAACAATTCTAAATATGAAGAAAATTTATAACAATGAATAGTTTTTTTTATAAAATTATGCATAAAAAATATGCCTGAAGACCTTAAAAGGAAAATAATTTTTGAACATATTATAATAAGAAAAGCATGTCTAAGCATGCATAAGTTTTCTAGACTGAAATTTTTTGATGAAAAGTCAATCTTTATTTATCCTAGATTAGATAGTAGCGAATATTTTCAAAATATTTACTTACATAAAAATGTAGAAATAAACGAGAAAAAGTTTATTTATTAATATTTTTGGTGATAAAAACAAATGTTTGATATATTATGAATAGATTTTGAAACTTTAAAAAGAAATAAAAACAATGTAAGTAAATTATGTAATATTAAGTTAATAGCTATCATAAATTCAAGTAAGTATTTAAATAAATTAAATTTAGTAAAATCCGAAAGATTTAGGAGTTAATTTGCTTGAAAAAGATCGATAAAATTAAATAAGCATTGATTTTTTTTTAAATCTTTGTAACTTTTTCATCCTCTTTCTTTTCACTTAACACTAAATTGTTTATTCACCTGATACATAGAGAATTTGTTAAACGAGCCGTGATTCAACGCTCAAGGAATATCTATTTAACAGCAGCAAGCACTGGATGACCAACCCTTCGCCACGACAAGGTCATAAATTGCTATTCATTTGTGGTTACTCAGTGGGCACCTGTGAACCAAGTCACTCAGGCAAGTAGCATTACCCACGCCATACCACCATATACCCGTTTATAGGGTGGGTCACATTCATAGAGCAAATCAGAAAAAAAGTACAGAAAAACACAGAGAGAAAGTAACATTCATGCTAGAACTGGGATTCGAATCCCAGACCCACAGCTCAGGAATCAATAACGCTAACTACTCTGACATCGGTAAGCAATAGGAAATATGAGATGAAAGATTCTGGGGGAGGAAAGAACCCTTCTCAGCTTTCCAAGAAAGATTGCGGTGGCTCTTGTTAGAAGACTGACTGGACATGACTGCTTACACGACCATCTGTATAGAATTATAGAAGTAGATTTTCCAAACTGTGTTTTGTGTGAATCTATAAATTAACCAATGATTTTTGAATAGTTAAATAATTGTACCGTACTTTCTTAATGTGAGGAAATTGTTTAGAAGTATAGGGGAGCCCATGAACTAATGGCTTAAGAGCTAATGTTTGCATTTTTAAAATAAAAATTAATTTTTTACACTTTTATGTACATCTACTCGAAGCTTTTCATATCCTAGTAGGACAGCGCTCATTAGAGTGAAATATCGTGGGTTCCATCTCAGCCTTTGTTAAACTACGGAAAGCAAATGTAGTTTCGTTGTCTTCTGTATACGAGTTTAAGGTGGGAGTTTGGAAGTTTTCCTGGTTTCCTCCTTTGTTAAATAGGAATAAGGCCTACTATTCATCAATGTATCCTTTCTAACCACTATTCTTTCGAAATCAATTTAGGGGGTTGACATTAAAATGCTTTGAAACATCCTTATATGCCTGCAACTAGCCTATAGGTTGTCAACTAGTCTTAAATGCAAGAGAATCAAAATTTTATCCACTACATGGTATCGAAGTATTAAGTGTCTATTATTTAAGAGTACTCTAGTAAATACTGAATCACTGGAAACAAAAAAAAATTACTCTATTCATAAACGTCTTGAAAAATTATACATTAACAATATACCAGAATTTTTCGAAAAGAGAGAGTCTGAGAATGTTTTGTAATACACGAGTTCCATACTACAGCTATAAAGATGGATATTTCTTTTATCTATCATATACACTCGCATTAGTTCATTCACTCACATTGGTGTTTAAGGTTATATATATATTATAATATATATATATATATATATATATATATATATACATATATATATATATTATATATATATATATATATATATATATATATATATATATATTATATATATATATATATATATATATATATATATATATATATATATATATATATATATAAATACCTTATACTTAAATATTTACCAATAAATAGTTATTGCTCTGCATTGAAGCTGTAAAGATTGGCTAGTTCGGAAAAAATCCCGAATGATAAAATTTACAAACTTTTGTCACTAACAGGAGAAATTAGCATCGTTTCCATTACCTAAAAAAGAAGCTCCATATGTGATCTGGCCGAAGTCCATTGTTCTGAGGACGTATGCTCATTAAAAGAAGTTTGATTGCGTTCTTCTGCTGGTGCAGAAAGGGGAGATCCTTATCACAGTTGCTCTCAAATGATCCGTAGAGTCGAAGATATTTCTCCACAGATGTGGCATATTTTGAAGAGGGGGTGCCGGCTCAAGGGTCGACCTCGTAAGTTGACTGCAGATGAGGATTACGAAGTGAAGAACTAGATTTAGCATTTGATGTTGGAAAAAATCGACAGCCCAAAACATATCACAATCATCCTATCTAGCATAAATTACAAACCATTATCTCTAATATGTGATATAATTTTGAATGGTTTAAATCATAACAAAAACCTGCTTACAAAAAAAAAGGAATATCTAAACCTTGCAATTTAATTTTGAAAGGAATGGGAGAATAAATTACGCATACCGATTAATATATAACATTTTGAGTATCGAAACATATCGATTATACATAAAGGGCTCTATTGATAATATCCGTTTGAATAGTAAGACGTTAATTTAGTGTGCTTGTAGAAATAGATAACTTAGTTCGATAAGAAACATTGTTGTTACGTATTTTAGACCTCATAAGAACGAAAATCCTATAGGTTGATAAAAATGATTCAACACAGGTAAATATAAGTTTATCATGATCATCGGATAAATAAGTCGTTCTAAATAAGACTTCTATTATTATTAGTGGAATTTAAAGTGTTGTTGTTGTTTCATCCGCATCTCTCCCTGTACCTTGCTCTGAAATGTGCTCTACCAGTCAGGCAGACGCAGCCGGGTGAAATCTTTGTGATTTTGAAGCAATGACCAAACAGAAAATCCCCAATATTTGGACTGAGACACCAGAGATATTATTTCCCATAGAGGACATTGTGACCACTCAGAATTTTAATGTGTTCCAGCCTGCTTTATTGAACACTACGGTTATTCGGTTAAGACGAGATTCGAACTCACTACCTTCCAATAATGAGAGCCAGGCCACCACGTCCCCAAAGTTCTTTGTGTACAAAGCATTCAATAGATCAACAAATATAACATATTTTCACTATTTTTTTATTCTATTTCTATCAAGCAAAAAATGTTCTGTTGATATTAAATATCACCTTTAAAAGATATCAGGCTGCACAGTACCGAAATAAGGTGGTCACAATAAAAAATAATGCTTTTCAGAAACAAATATCGCTTTTGTTCAGCACCAATAACTGTTGAAGATCGCTTTATTTAATCAGTTGATGATAAATCGTTATGTTGTATTAGGTATTTGTGTCATACTGTACTTTCATACTTAGTGTAACTGAATTATGTGTCGCAGCCACATTAACTTAAACTACTATATGCATAAGGAGTTATTGCTTATGAATCTAGTTTATAAACATATATTTTTATGATATCTTGTAGGTGTTTTATCAAGGGTAGAGTCTTTAACCCTCTATGCGCAGTTTGTATGTAGATCTAAGTCATAAAATTAATTTATTTTGAAAAGAAATAGCTTAATTTTCTTAAATAAAAAATCGAGAAGTGTTTCTCAGAAAGTAATATTACCTATGAATAACCTTGAATAATTAACAGAATTGCTTTTCCATTAGTATATAAAACAATGATTCACAGAAGGAAATTATATCGGGAATTTAAACTGGTCGATTGCAAAAAAAGATGAGAGAATGTTATTAAAATGTTATTAAATCTTTTATCCGCGTGGATTCATCCCTTCACATTTCTATAGGAGGGAAATTTTTCCTGTATATATATTTGGGTAAGTATAGCGAATGGAGTTAAAATTTAGCTCTTCGATTATTCTCTAATTATTTGTGATGTTGAAAAAATTTTCAGCTTCATCTTATCATCCACTTTTAGACGAAAGATTAAAAATGTACTATGGCAACCAATCCTCAACCTTTAAATTTAAATGCCCTCCAACATTGTAAAAAGTTTCTTGATCAAGTGTATTGTTGATAAGGCACAGTTCTGCATTTGTTTTAAAAAATGTTTAGTTCTAATAAGCTAAATAATGTTTTTTTACAAGATGAAATATCAGTCGTTGGTATTTTTATAACAGGTTGCACACGCTTTCAATAAAGCCTAATGTCACTGCAATGTTAAATGCCAATTTTTCTCTCCTTACAGCAAATAATTCATCAATGTTTTAAAATCGAAATATTAATTACTTGATTATAGAAATTTATTAAATATTTTTCGAAAATACGAGTTAATGGAAATATTGATTTATTATTAACTAGTCAGTAATAATGTCAAATAACTTAGAAATATCGACTTTTATAAAAAGTGTTATTTACAAACATTCATGCACCCTATCTTGCTTGTCATAAGGTTGTTAAATAACTTAGCAATATCGACTTTTATAAACGCAGTTATTTACAAACACCCATGTGCCCTATCTTGTCATAAGGTTGTTAAATAACTTGGCAATATCGACTTTTATAAACGCAGTTATTTACAAACATCCATGCCCTATCTTATCATGAGGATGTTAAATAACTTAGAAATATCGACTTTGATAAACACAGTTAGCTACAAGCATCCATGCGCTATCTTGTCGAATTTTGTGAGTAAAAACATAAACTACTAAGGTTATTACATTCTGTATATACATTCTGTAAATACAATTGTTTATAAGATAATTCTAAACTCTGTGGTCCTATAGTCCATATGAGCCAATGCCTATAGGGTCCATCTCTGCTTTCCTGACCGGGAAACCCTGGGTTGTGAAGCGTATGTCCCGATTAGGCAGTCAGCCTATTAACCTCCAGTGTTTCGTTGCCAAACATGATTGGTACTCAATTTATCTACTCAGTGAAGGGATGATTCGACCTTGCCCAGTCAGAGGATTGAACATCGGACCTGTGCCTTGGGAGCGGTAAATGCTACCACTAAGCCACCGGGCCTCTATTTACAAGTATCTTGCCAAGTTGTAATTGAAACCATAAATTACAATTGCTATTATGTATATTCTGTTAAGCAATTCTCTTAATCTACTGGAGTTTTAAATTATTTACTTTCGATTGTTTTATAGATTTCCTAAAATACTTTTCTTTCCTTATAAATAAAATATAATATTTTTCAACCTTCAACGGAAATGTATAATTTGACTTCACAAATGTCAAAAGATAAAATGTACGACTATTTTAACTGGAAATATTCCAATTATTGATAAGATTAATCATAATGGTAAATAAATTCTAATTAATAAGTTAGCGATTCGATTACGATAATCGTGAAATCAAAAGGTGTCATTTATAAATAAATCTAATAGAATGATGTTTTATTACAGAGATGGTTAATAAAAATATCGGTGTAGAATAATTGATTTTACGTAAATAACATATTTATATAAATTCAACTACTCAACAATGTAAATTCTAACTATTAAACTTGGAAATCTAAACACAGAAAACGTTTTATATCTAGTTTTACATTGATATTTGAAATTCAAATGAAATAACTGGATATTGAAATATTGAAGTTTCCAACATCTCGTCGTGCACACCTAAGTCGTCTAAACTAAGGTCGAAAACCTAAATCGGTTGCAAGGCATTTTAGTATCTATTAAATAATTTCCTTCTGGAGGTCTTTTCATAGATTGTGGGTCCTATTTACATGTTACAAGAGAGGCAACTATAAAATCTCCCAAGTACCAATCCCAATAAAAAAAATACATAAAAATTTAAATGGGCTGGTCATGTTATTATAATGAACTAAGAAAATATTCAACACAGAATGATTCCAATGCACTTGATTCTGTCTTTATATACAAATAACATAAAATATTTCTTAATAGTTTATATTAATTTATTTCGCCATTCATTTCGTCTTGAAACTCATGTAATCAATCAACAAGTGTGTTTATTACCATCAATTTCTTGTTCACTTCTTTTTAAAATTCGTGTTAACCAGTCTTAGATCGTCTGATGGCAAAGAAAGCCATCTCACCATTTTAAGAGGGGTCAAATGGAAGACCGTTGCCAAAATAAAGAGATTTAGATTAAAATTCTTGAAAAGGCCATGACCAAAAATAAAGAGGCTTGGATTAAAAATGTTAAGAGGACAATACCTAAAATAGAGAGATTTGGATTAAAATTCTTGTGATGGCTCTGGCCAAAAATAAGAAGTTTGGATTGAAATTCTTGAGAATAGGGCCAAAAATAAAAAGATTTGGATGAAAATTCTTGAGAAGACTAAGGACAAAAATGAAGTTGCTCTGATTAACATTCTTGAGAATGCCATGGCCAATATTAAAGAGGCTTGGGTTAAAATTAAAAAAAACAGGGCCTAAAATAAAAATGTTTGGAGGAAAATTCTTGAGAATAGGGCCAAAAAATGAGGAGGCTTGGATTAAAATTCTTGACAAGACCATGACTAAAACTAAAGAGGCTAGAGTTAAAATTTTTAAAAACAGGGCCAAAAATAAATATGTTTGGTGAAAATTATTAAAAAGACGAGGTCCAAAAATTAGGAAGCTTGAATTAAAATACTTCAAAAGACCACGGCCCATCCAGGCCTTTCATGCCACTGATGGAGGAGGAACGAATCCCAATATACATGATTGCAGGCGGCAGAAGCGCACTACCCACCGCCAGCATTTCAGCAGTGGCGAACCTAGACCTTGCTCTCTGAAGAGGTCCATCCTACTACTGTGCTATGGTAAATCCGATGCTGAGAAAAATTTTACTGCGCCTAGTAGGCAAGCCATACTCCCGGTAAACTTTATAAAGTATTTTAAAGTCAATTACCTTCCGGAAGGACTTATCATAAATAGTTAATCATATTCACATATCGCAATGGAGGAATCCCGAAAATCTAACGAATACATACCACAAACAGACGTGCATGCAGAACAGCGGCTTGGACCGTACTCGGAAATTAAGCTCCGAAAACACTGTTTTATTAGTAAGCCACATGCATTGAAGATAAAATAAGGCATTGTTTAATTAAGACAATTACAATCATCAATGCAGAATTTTCAAATGTAGTATAAGTTGTTGAAAAGTAACACCTTATTGCGTTGATACCTTTTTAATAAAGACATTATAAGTATGGATGTATCTACATTTATCAAGGAATTAAAAATGAAAATTCGTCTCAGTCAGAATGTGTCCCACAGCGCTTTTTATATGAGTGTAGCATTGAATGCCACCTGTTAATGGCTTTTTTAAATATCCTGTCGATTTCCTTCTGTTCTTGTAAAGTCTAGAATTTGTTTCACTCTACTTTGATCTCTCCTTTTCTGTATATTCATAAACAATATTAGTAAATATAAAGAAAAAATTTTGTTTCCTAGAATTTGGAAGTTAATTTTAAAAAAAATATTTTCAATATTAATAAAGCAATTAAATTAAAGAACAAGAACAAAAAGTTAATTAAAATTTAAAGTAAAATTTATTCCATATTCGTTTATATTTTTACTTTGTTACAAAATAAGCTCAAATTTATTGAAATGTAACTTTAAAATGGGGATTATAGATGTAACATAGTAGCTTTTTTTCTTTGTACTTTTAAAAAGAAACTTCGATAAAAGCTTCGATTAAATATAGGGGATACATTATGAGTCACAACCATTAGGTTTGCATCAGGCTATAATTCACTTACTTTATATTTTTTTTTTCCGTTTTCACGCTGGTTTTATTTTATCCCCGCGAAATTACCAGACGTGGGGAGATTTCTTGGTGTAAAGAACACTTAATCCACTTTGTAAGGGAAATATTGAGTTCCCATTTTGAATCTATAAAACATAAGATGTGTCTTTCTTATTTTTTTATGACACACAGTAATAAAATATTTTCCCTTATTCAATTATAGATGTTATGTTTATACATATTATGAAAATATTCTTATTATTACGGATTTTATATAAGGGAGTACATAAGTACATAAATATTTTTGAGATTATTATTCATTTTTAAAGATATTTCTTATAATAATATTCATATATATATACATATATATATAAGTGGTGTGCATTTGCCGGAGCTGGTGCAGTGATGTTTAGACCATAAGCCCGCCCCCATAAAATTTCCACTCACTTTTAAAAGCAATGGTGCAAAAACCCTATAAAAACCCCACCTACTTTTAGAGATTAATGGCCCTATTTTAGCCACTAAAATTGAATCCACTTTAGAAATCAATGGTATGAAAAAACCATAATTTTCGACTCCTTTTTTAAAAAAAACAGTGGCTCTCAAATACTCCATTGAAACCTCATCCACTTTTATAAAAAGTAATGGTTGTATTTCAACCATACCAATTTTATAAAACAATGGTTTAAAGCTCGCTATTAAACTTATACCCACATTTATGAAGTAATGGCTCTATTTTATCAACACATATTATCCGGAATGAGCAAGTGAAAAGTCGCTGAGACAGAATGGCACCCACTTCGGGGAGCACCCTCTTTTGAACAGCACTATGATTTTAAAATATTAATCAAAATATTTAAGCATGAATATAAGCGAATCTCGTTTGCTGCAACGCACAATCTTTGCAGCGTTGGATTAAAAAAATTATTTATTCCACACTAAAATTTATTTTAAAATAGCAAAACGTCCCGCCAAGTCAGTGATACCAGAAGTCCAGTTACAACAGCTGTTTACGAATTCTATAGAACCGGAGTTCCAGCATCACTGACCTGACAAGCAGGGCCTGCATATATGAAAATACATTAAGGACAACGCAAACACAACATCTGAATGGATATAGAGACCAAATGTCTGAATGGACTGCGATATCAGAAATCATATGTGCTTTGTCCGATTTCTTACAGGTTCTAATGCGTGAAGAATTGAGTTTATCCATTTATTTATAAAGCTAAATAAATTGATTTTTTTTATATTTAAATATGGTGTTACTATGCTTCTTTCCTGACATGATATAAACAATTTAATAACATCATTCGTAAAACCAAATTCAATGTAAGTTGCTGTTTAAAGTTTATCTGTTTCTAAGTCGACTAAAAAAAGAGAACTTGACCGTTGACTTCTAAACAAACTGTAACCGGAAGCATGGGGAGATGATCGAGGTATTAAATGTACTGTAATTTTCATTAACATATTAGATGGCAATGCTAAATTTTCATTTAGCAGTTTGGAATTCATTCTATCGAACTGGACTTCTTTAAATTCATTCGGGGAGCATTCAAAAACTCCATGACCTCCTAATATAGCAAAGAAATCTTGATTGTCCACATAATTTTTTGTCACAACACCTGTTTGTGTAAATGGATCAGAAACATTACTGAGTCTTTTTTCCCAAATTTATAAATTTCACGCTTCAACAAAGATGGTACATAAAGACCATCACATCATCCATAATTAAGATATTATCTGCTTTTTTATCATTCATCTTTAATCTTTTATCTACATAATTTTTACTAACCATATCCTCCATATGTTTAGGAAGTTGAACATTTGTAATTCTAACATTTTTTTAATTGCTAAATTCTATTCGTTTTAGTTAAGCAGTTGGAGTCTACATAATTTTTATTGACGCCATCATGCTCACCAACTGGATCCACAAGATTTGCAATTTGTCTGTTTTAGCATCGTAAGCCACTCCATGGATTACTAAGGCATTATTTTCAAAATATTGTCGATTCACGACATTTTTTCTCAGATTCTGGATCTTTTACATTATTTATCGTTTTACCTTTCGCATCAAAATTCCCTTGAGGTAAATGCTGTTTGTAACTTTTGTTTTGTAACAGATCAACCACTGTATCTACATAATCCCTAGTTGCAGAATCAGACTTGTCAACTGCATTTAAAAGATTGATAATTCTTTTTCCTTTTGCGTCATACTGCTGATCATTTTCTGAAATAACTAAAGTTTTCTTGGACAAATCTAGAATGGATGACTTTAGATTCTTCCTGCATCTGCTACGTAAGATTTTGTAGTTATGTCATTATTTTCCAAAGGTTCTCCAGTATTCCTAAATATCTTTTCCACCATATCATAATTGCCATCTTGTGTCTGTTTAAACCCTATTCCTGGAATACCAGGTGATCCCTCTTTGAGTTCTTCCTCAAAAAGTCGATAATATGCTGTCATTTCTTTATTTTAATATGAATAATTTCAATAGTCTTCCGAATATTAAAATTAAAATTCAGTACCATTTATAGTTTTAATGTTTTGATCAATATCTTGATTTTTATGTTTAGGTAGCATTTCTTGCGTTCTCGTAGATGAAATAGAATACATAATTCCTTGTGGTGTTATTTCTCAATCTCCAGTTGAACTCTATAGTCAGGTTATTCGTGTCTGCATAATTTTCAAGATGAGCTAGATTAAATCAAATGATTGGATATAATTCACCGAAATTGGAATAATTGACCATGCACCCTGTTTTTGGTGTAATGGTGTTGAGTCCAGATTCCAAAAGAGCTGTGAATAGACGATTGTAAACATCTTTCTCAAAATACATCATGTAACTAACAGTTGGAACCCTTACATTATTAACCATCAGTCAATATTCCATCATATCTACGCTGTCGAATAACATGTTGTTCTGTTTTGCATTTTCATATCTTTCAGTCTATTGTGGTAGGACGTACAAGGATAATACTTCGTCTGAAGTAGCATTTATGGAATAAGACCAACTTGAATTCTTTAAGAAAATATTCGTCTTTACATTGCTGTGTTGGTTCCAGTTTATTTCCACGAGTTTATCTGATAATCTTAATTGATCAAATTTTGCAGCTGCTGAATTCTTAAATCTAACATAAGGAAGCCAAAGTGATAAATCTTCCACAATTACTTTTTAGTCCTTATTTTGCTCATCTGTATACAGCATATTCTGACTATGATTTCTCTGAAACTCAAACTTGGTTGGAAACCTGTGATGACATTTTTGTAGTCATCGAAGAATACGTATTTTAACGGGATCCATATAGTGAAAGTTTTGCTAGTTTGAGTAAGTTTACATCTGTTTTTGAATCCTTGATTATACTCGCCGTTAGTTCCTAATTTATCGAAAAATTCAGTTATCTTAGTTGCATCTACCAAAGTCCCATCATATTTAAAGGGTTTTCTATCAGCTGTTACTGACGTATCAACGTAGAAGCTAACGTATTGTTAGCTTCCGAAGTAGAATAATCTGGTGAGAAATGAATCAGACCTAACACATGTAGCATGAGAGCAGAATAATTAATGTTGGTTTCGATTTCGGTGTTGTTTATGTAAATCTGTTGGCGTTTATTAAACCACCTCCATTCACGAGAACTACATTATCATCCGTTATTGCCGCTCCATTACTGTTAACAATTTTTAGCTTTTGTTGTAAATATCCATTGGAATATAAGATATTGGAGTTAGTGTCTTGTATAAAGAAATGGTAAGTGGCATTCTCAGTAGAACTATCGCTATTTTCACGCCTCACTTCTCTATACTCGAGACTTTCGATATCATCATCGTAATAATAATTGGTGTTGTTTAAATCAAATAATTTGTTCATTTATTTTATAAATTATTTTTTTACTCTTCTTAATTTAATAGCTATTAAATAAAATCTTCCAGCTCCATGTTTTTTTCTTCTTTGAAAATATTTCGTTCAACTTATCGTGGACAAACTGTTTGGCCTTACCTTCTAATGCAGAGTGATCCTGTAAAATAGTAAGGGCATCTGAAAAGAACCCTCTTTCTTGTATCTTCTAACTCTTACTTTAAAGTCTATGTCTATTCATTTCTTTATTTAGAGGGCAATAAAATTGTATTGTACTTCTAGCTTATTGAGAGGAATTAAACCACCTCTATGATTCTTTATTCTCATTCTGATTCTGTAAACACTCTCCATCCGAACAGGAAAGAATAGAGGTTTTTCAAATAATTTTATTATTTGACTGCCTGGACGATTAACGTTCATAAAGGAATACATTACGTTTCAAGAGTGAAAGCCGTTAATTTAGGCTTCCTCCGCGGAATTTCCAATGTCTATTAATGTTATCATTCCCACAGTATAAGTCGGCAATATACTTTCCTATTTGTTCAGACTATTCATATATTTCAGTTTCAAACCCTGATAGTTTATGCAGGTTTTTGCATTTTGTTAAATCGATCTTATATCCATCTTTTAACTTGGGGGCTATTCTTTGTCGTTCCTCGACTATACCAAATAGAATTGGCGGATCGTTCCCCAAAAATTTCAGCATGTAACGATTCAACCCTTTAACAGTGTAATTTCCATCTGGGAGCGATAGATCTAAACACTGATGGCCATCATAGTATGAAAAGGTCTCTTCTTTGATATTATCCCAAGAAACGTACATTGAAAAGGACTGAAGAGCGATCTGTTTAAACCTAAATGGTCTGGAATTTTCAATTGTAAAGTTTTCTGACATTTCAGAGTTTTTCGAATCCAATATCAATAACACCATTTTTTTATAAAGGGCGTTTTTTTCATTATAGTCACTAGGTTCTTAGGTAAAGGAATATAAGACATCTTCAACAGATTTACCTTTGTTTCTTTCATTAGTATACTTCATACAAAAGTAGCCACATTTGACAGAGGCTGGATGTTGTAAAAAGATTGAGTTATACCCCATTTTTTCCCAGAACTTTGTAGATATTTCTTTATACTGGTAGGAATTTTGTAAACATGTTCTCCAAGAGGATCAAAGTACTCGATGAAATCATTATTAGGATCGTTATAGTAACACACCAAGAGTGTACCAGGTACCGTAGCTATATCCAAATTAATAATACCGTTCTCAAATCGTCTCATCTTTTTAGGTAACAGATCCGAAGTGAAGACACCCCTAAACCCTTTTTCTTGCTTTATATGGTCTTCAATTACTTCGTTGGATATTCCCAGCTTTGATTGACTTCTTTTCCATGGGGCTTTTTTTGAGAACAACCTGATCCAGAAACTTTATCCAAAGCTTTTTTTGCTCCCCATCCAGCTGCCCCACTTGCGGCACCTAAAACCAACCCCTTAGCTCTGGCAATTAATGCAGGTAAAAAGGGAGATAGAAAGGCTAGAAAGCCACCTGTTTTCTTGAATTGTTTCTTGCTAATAGTAATTCTCTTTCCCTTCCCGATTTGAGCTATTTGTGTTTGAGTTAAATACATGTCATAGTTAGATGGTTTTGTCCTATATATTTGTAGGGATACTTCTTCTCCTTTCTGGTATACAGATTTTAATTTAGCAATCTGATGATCTCTTAGCTGTATTTTGGTTTTTACGTAGTTACTCATTTCTTTAATAAGAAATTTTTATTGTATTCTTTTACTTCCTCCTTGTTTAGAGTTCCTTCTCTTAATTATGCATCCAGTAAATCAATGATTTGAGCATGTCACTTTTTACTCTTGGACCCATTGCATACTTTATAGGTGAATCGAGGCAAAATTTCCAGTTTATCTTCCACCCCTTTACCGAGGTATATTTCCTTTCCTTGTAAGTCCCCCAGTCGCTCTCGATAATCCTCTAATGTAATTATATGTTCCCTTAAATAATCAGCTTTAGATAATAGTTTATCTTCTCTTTCCTCATCGTTTTTGATCATTCGAGCAATCTGAATCATAACGTTTCCTTTTTGACGAGCAAATTTTAAGTAAGTACTCTTTACTCTATTACTCTATTGATAACTTCTTGCAAAGCATCCTTGGATTCATTGCATAACTTTGAGGGTCTTGGAAAATTATTTTTCTCTAAAAATACTATATCCAAATCTTTATCAAAAAGGAAGATATCTGGAGTCGCTGGAGGCGGCTCAATCGCAAGAGGAATCTTATCAACAACATCTTTTATAGCCTTAAAATATTCTGTTCTAGTAACATCTTGTTGTTGAAGTTTCTAGGTTACAGGCTGGTGAAATTCAGACAATGTTTTCTAGAAACCTAATTTTTGTCCAAGATTTTGTTCGTTGTTCTTTCTAATCTCCGCCTGAATCTAAAACACTTTCAGGGCATTCTTAACTTCTCCTCTAAGCTTCTTATTTCGCTCGTTTTGTAAAGCATTCATTTATTATTAATCAAATAATTTTTTACTGGAAGCAAATTATTTTTTACTAGAAGCAAATTATGTTTTACTAAAAGCAAATTTTTTCAACATTAAATAAAGATTATTTCAATTAAAGATTACACAGAACCAGAAGAACTAATCGATGCAAATCATCACTGGTTGTTATTAAAGAACTCCTTTCATCTTCTCATAACGGGGCCCTCAGATTCCGGCAAAACGAAATTACTGATGAACTTTATTTACGACTATCTTGAGTTTGATAATTTATTCGTCTGTTCTAAAGATATATTCGAAGCAAAGTACAGTAAACTACACAATGTTTGATGGCGTGGACATTGAAACGATAAAGTGTCCTAAAAATAAGAAGAAAATTATGCTGGTGCTGTATAAAAGACTCTTCAAGAAGGGAACTTTATTCTCCAGTGATACAAAATAATTTATAACAGTGGATGACTTACACCTATCTTATATAAATGTTGTGGTCTTTGATGACTGCGTGACTGACAAGCACCAGAAGACAATAGAAGATTTTTTCATCAGAGGAAGGAAGAAAAATGGATCAATCATTTACCTATCTCAAAACTATTATAAGACGACTATTAACATCAGGAGAAACTGCAATTACTTTATATATTTTAAACTTCAACATAAATATATTAATCAGATGATAAGAGAAATAGACGGAAAGCCTGACAAAGGAAGAGTTAAAGCAGTCAGAACATTTCCAGCAAAGAGTTAACAGTCATAAACATTTTCAGCAAATTTGATTGAGCTGTGCCTATTCGTAGAAAAACAGGAGAAGTCACTAAGGCATTTAAGAAGATATTTAAAGCGAGAGATCCTCTTAAAATTCAGACTGACAAGGGACTGAGTTCATTAATCAAGAGACACAGCCTCTGTTTAAAGAAAACAATATCTACTGGTTCACTTCTGAAAACGTTGAAATCAAATGCTCCGTGGTGGAAAGATTCAACAGGACTCTAAACGGTAAAATTCGGAAATATTTAGCAGCTAACAATACCAAAAGATGTATTGGATCAGTTAGTGAAAAATTATCACAACTCTTACCACAGAAGTATAAAAATGACGCCGATTGAGGCCAGTCTAGAAAAAAACAGTGGTGAAGTCAACTGCAATTTGCTTAAAGAAAAGATCCAAATACCAAGTAGGTGATAAAATTCAAATATCAATATATAAAACGACTTTCAGAAGAGGTTATCAAGCAACCTTTACGGAAGAAATATTCGTCAACTTTGAAATTTTACATACCGATCCAGTCGCTTATAGAATAAAGGATTTAAACAATGAATATGTAAATATGTATACTTTTTATGAAAATGAGCTTGTAAGGTATAATAAGAAAAATGTGTACAAAATCGAAAAATTTCTCAAAAAGGTGGGAAATAAATATCTGGTAAAGTGGTTAGGTTATCCAGAGAGTAGCTGGATAGACAAGAAAGATTTAGTTAATTTTTAATAGCTAACAAAAGCTGTTAAAAATTCCAGTTTAAAGCTTCGAAGATGGTTCGACAGATTTCTTCATTCTGATCAAGCGTTTTCTTCATTTTAGGTAACTTAAGCGGTACCTGAAAATCTGTTTTCCGCAGCACATGAAATAAAATGTATTCTTTGCTGATAAAGTTTTTCCGCTCTGGAAACAATTCTTCCTATTTATAGATAAATTTAAAAAATTCAACCAAAATCACATCTTCTAAGGGGATATTAAGCCCATTTAACCATTTATTAAGATTTTTCACTCTGCTTTGACTCCTCTGTTGGATCTTCATCATAAAATGCTTTCCATC
Organism: Latrodectus elegans; assembly: GCA_030067965.1. Lineage (NCBI taxonomy): Eukaryota > Metazoa > Arthropoda > Arachnida > Araneae > Theridiidae > Latrodectus > Latrodectus elegans. The sequence goes on from CM057820.1 coordinate 9,117,301, forward strand.
TACAGGACATGTATTAGGACTGTATCTCAGCTCTTCATGACATGTCATACAAACGTAAAACTTATAATTATCTTTTGTTACAAATTTGTGCTCACACTCTTGTGTCAAGCTGTTTGAAGACACTTTGTTGTCTAGACCAAAGCGTCTTAATATTTCCATCACTTCCTTCATTTCATTTGCCATTTATTATTAAAAGTCTTCCTTTTAACTTCTTTTAAATTTAACTCTACTATTTTAAGCACTTAAAGAAATACATTTAGTATATAAATAAGATGATGAGTGAAAATAAATCTTCGATCGATGTATGTTATGAGCAAATCAAGGATAACTTTTACTATGAGTCATTTGGCGACTTTAAGATGGTTATTGATAAGAATACAGGATGCTGTAATGCAACAAAACTCTGTCAACTTCAGGGGAAAAAGTTTTATCACTGGAAACAAACTGAATGTTCGAAATGTTTAATGCAATACTATGAAAGTAAAAGATGCCAACTTGATCCGGTGGGCATCTTTTACGAAGTTAAGCAAATAAACAACGATCCTTTAAATAGACGGATCACAGGTGAATATGTCCGACAAGAACTAATACTCGATATCGCCTCCTGGATCTCGGTCGAGTTCTACGCAAGTGCAACAGAATTATCCTCAACTAGTTTGTAAATAAGTATAAGATGGTGGACAAAAATGAGTTTGAACTAAAGCTGAAAGACATCGAAGATAAAATGAAACATTTAATGTTTAAAAAAGGCATGATCCAACAGAAGCTTGAAATTTCAGTCGAAGACCGTACACCCCAGCTGGTAGAAAAGGATAAGCAAGAATAATTTATTCTCCTTAAGCGCAACGATGAAACCTACCCCTACTACTCAACAAGAGCTCAAGACGTTCATGCTAGAGGTGTGTTGAAACACCAACGCTCTTTGTGTACAGAAGTCTCTATCCTGCTGGATCTCCCCTGTCACCCCAACTCATAAACTCTCTTTGTTAGAGATGAAGTGAAGAAAAAAGGGGTCGTCTTTAAGTCATGCAAGATTTCGTTAGATGGCTCGACCATTGATGAAGAAGAATTGATAAAAGCACTGAATACCATAAACAATGAAAAGCGGGTAATTTAATTAATTCATTTTGGAAGAGGAAGGTTGCGTTTTAATGGTACCATTAAAAGGTCTTTTAAAACTGAATGAACCTTCTCAATATTTTAAGCATTTAAAGAAACGAGATATATATATATATATATATATATGAATATAATAAAAATGGAATCTAAAACCATTCGGCAGTTGCAAGACTACTGTCGGGAAAATAATATTCGAGGATACTTGAAACCTAAAAAGTCGGAACTGATTGAGCTCATTCAATATCATAATGGCTTTTGCAGTTTCCATAATGATTTGTTCAGCAAGTCCAAGAAGAAAAGAGAACTTAAAATCAGCTGTTGTGGTAAGTTATATAAGGAATCCAGCATAAATAAGCACTAACAAACTAAAGCTCATCAAAACTATAAGGCTAAGAAAGCAATCACCTGCCAGGAGGATGATTTTAACAATATGCAGAGCCTGCATCAAATGACCATTAACCAACAACGTGAACTTGGTCGGACGCGTGGTATTAGAGGCTATTCCAAATTAGGAAGGAAGCTAGACATTAATCATACATTGAGAGTGCATTGTTCAACCGTCACTTCAAATTCGATTCTGACCAATTTTCAGATACGCGGGAGAGAAGATTATATACCCTCCATGAAGTTGAGACGGTCTATAAATCTCGTTTGAAGACGTATGACATCCAGAATTGATTCAATCTGATGCTTCACAAAGACTTTCTGAACGATGTTTCATCAGTAGTCCGGGGATTCATCACTAAATGCCTGAAGAGGCTGCATTGTCTGAAGGTTAGTTTCCAATTTCTCTGTGATTATCAAAAAAGGAAAGATGGAAGAAATGGAGAAACACTTCAAAACGAAAAATGAGGTCATTTTAGAATCAACTGATTTGGTTGCCTATTACAGATCAGTTATCAAAAATATATTGATAGAGATGGAGGAGTTTGTTGCAAAAGGTTCAGAATTAAAAGCATTGAGGTAAGAATTAATAAGTTTAACCCACTGAGAAGGGCACCCTACATTGATCTGCCTAAGAGAATTAAAGCTAAAAAAGCAGTCATTAAGGTACAAAATGAGGATAATAAGCGTTTCATGTGGGCAATACTTTCTGCATTGCACCCAGCGGGAAAAGATGCCCAAAGAGTCACCAAATATAAACAATATGAAAATGAGCTAAAGTTCGAAGGCATTGAATTTCCAGTAAAAATGGAAAATAGGGTACTCAAAAGGGGTTTGAAAAGATGAATACTCTATCATTGAGCATTTATTCATACCATGAAAAGGGTAACTTATACCCTTTAATAATGACTAAGAATAAAGTTGAAAAAAAGTTAATTTGCTTTACATAAAAAACGAAGAAGGGGGCAACCATTATTATTGGATAAAAGACATGTCAAAATTAATAAGTGCTCAATTAAGTAAACATGACAAAAGAGTATATCCCTGTGAAAGGTGCCTGTTACTTTATCACTCTGAGGAAGATTTGCAAAAACATGAACCAGATTGTAAGAAAAAAAGGCTGTTAAAATAGCAATGCCTAAAGAAGGTGATTCTTTAAAGTTCAAAAATTATCATAAATCATTACGAGTACTTTTCACGATAAATGCAGATTTTGAATGTTTAAGGAATAAGATGGATACCTGTTAACATGATAGAAGCGCATCGTACATGCAAAAATACCAATAACATAAACCAATGAGTTTCTGTATTTACATCAAATATAAACATGAGGACTATATGCCACTCTTTACATATCGAGGGCCAAATGCTACTCAAGTATTTTACAAAGAGTTGAAGTCGATAGCCTTAAGGATAAAGAAAATTTACGATAAGAAACATTCAATCAAGATGACCGCTAAATATGAGGAACATTTCGAAATGACTAATATATGCCATACCTGCGATTAGAATATCAGAACAGAGCCATCCCCCTATTCAGCTAATGATGAATTGGACAATCAAAAAGTGAGAGATCATGACCGCTTACTTGATCCGTCAAAATATGAATCAAAATATAGGGGCCCGGCTCACAATCTATGTAACTTACAATATTGAAATCCGTCCTTTATCCATAATTTATCCGGATATGATGCACACCTGCTTATAAATGAACTAGGGAGTGATAATGGAGACATTAACGTCATACCTAACACCGAAGAAAAATATATCTCATTCAGCAAAGAAGTGGGGGCAAAAATGGTAGAAACTGGTAAAGGAAAGAAAGCCAAGCTCCCAGGAATAAAATTGAGATTTATTGATTCATTTCGGTTCATGGCTAGCAGCCTCGACAGTTTAGCGAAAAATCCGAAAGAGTTCAGAGAGAGAGACTGCTAAATGCTTCCTCAAGGACAAGCTAGACCTCATCACCCGAAAAGGTGTATATCCATACGATTACATGGACTCCTGGGAAAAATGCGAAGAAACCAAGCTGCCCTCACAAGAAGACTTTTACAATAGAATGGAATCACATATATCGCAAGAGGACTTTGAACATGCCGATAGCGTATAGAATGCCTTCAACATCAAAAATTTAGGCGAATATTCCGATTTATATGTGAAGACTGATGTACTGATCTGGACTGATATTATAGAACATTTTAGGGATGTCTGCATTAAGACCTACAAACTGGATTTTAAATATACTTCAGTGCACCTGGGCTCTTTTGGGATGCTATGTTAAAGTCCACTGGTGTAGAGCTAGAGCTATTAAGCAATTATGATATGGTACTTATGCTAGAAAAAGGCACAAGAGGAGGAGTATCTCAGTGTTGTAACAAATATGGAAGAGCTAATAATAAATATATGAAGGACTAAGATAAAACTATGGAATCTAGTTTTCTAATGTATCTAGACGTCAACAACCTATATGGTTGGGTAATGAGCCAATTCTTGCCATATCGCGGTTTCGAGTGGGGGAATGCTGATATTAATGTGACCAAAATAGCGGATGACGCAGATAAAGGATACGTTCTACAGTGTGATATGCACTATCCTGAATACTTGCATAATCTCACCTCGGACTTACCATAAGCCCCTGAGAACAGAATACCCGATGGTTCGAAGCAGTCTAAACTTTTAACAACCCTGTATGACAGCCTCTTCCCGTGCAGCCTCTTCAGTAACATACATCATGAGGTTCATGTCCGATAAAACAGGTGTTCATACACAACATACTTAAAGTACCTCTGAGGTAAAAATCAAGGGAGCTTAGGTCCGGGAATCAAGGTACAAGGCCAAGGTACAGCTCTGCCTCTGCCAAGGCAGTAATCAGGATAATTCAAATTTAGGAATTGACTTAATTTCCAGTGGAAATGTAAGGGATCTCTATCAATCTGGAACCACATGTTGAGGCGTGTCGTCGAGGGAACATCCACTAATAACGTGGAAATTATTTCTACCACAAAAATGGTGTACGAAATCTCCTCAGAACATTCAAGAGTTGCGTATAGATCGATCAGCATTTCACCAATAATTCGGACACAGATGATAATGATGAAACGCTGTTGGTGGCTGTTCGAACATGTGACATGGGATTCACACTCGACCACACGTGCTGATTAAGGACACCATCCGGAAAATGGTAGCTCCATCGATAAACAGTAACTGTGATGGAAATTATGGGTGTCCGATTCTTGAATGTAAATACAAATGTGTTTGTGGTACGGATGTTGTTAATCTTCCTGAAGTATTCATATTATGGAGGACCAACTAATACTTAAGTATCGTTCAACGACACGTTCATTGTACTCGGATTCCGCCTAAATGCTTCTAATACATAGTTCTTGACGTCTACTGTCAATGTCCTACCTGTCCGGCCAATGTGGCTGATGATTCTGGACGAATCTGCCTTCAACAATCGGCAATGTGACTCTCCGAGCTATCGATTGTGAGTTACACGTCCATTTTGAAACCGTTTTCGGTATAGGGGTGCTGCTTGGCAATCATTGACATCCACAGCTTCATACACGTAATGCATACCTGTCAATTCTTCATTCTTGTACTAATTCATATTTTCCCTGAAGCTCCTCGCTTTCACTCATCCAATTACCCATGCTTGCTTTTGCCAGCGCTTAACGCTCTCTAGCGAATAAAAATAGCGTTTCCAATCCTCTGTATCTCCATAATTCTGATTCTTTATGACCTGACACAACTTAAATTAAATTAACCTTAAATTACAGAAAATTTAGTTCATAAGAATATCTCAGCTGATAGCAGTTCTTTCAGTGTTGTAATATTGCGCTTCTTCCTCTTATGTCGTTTGATGATGACGTCGTATATACGTATGAAGTACTTGCAAAAAACCCTAAATGTCCCAGAAGCTGTTGAAGACAGATCACTACAGCTTCATCTGTGAAAGTTTGTTCCACAGGATGCTGATGTTAAAAAGATTGGCGAGCTTGCTGGACAGCTGGACATGGGTGTTATCCAGGCAGTCAGGACAAAGCCTAATACAGATCCTTTGTCCATCTGTAGAAATTCTCTCATGCCTTTCAAGTGTTTTGTTCAAAGTCTGGCTATTATAGTTGGAATGGTTCGGTCACTGTTTAATTCTGATTATACAGATAGTCACAAAACACCCTGTTTAATCACACAAGACACACTGTATAGGACAATGGCACAAATTAAAAAAAAAAACTTTGACTTTTTATGCATGACGTAATGGCATCTTTCAATAATAAAAATCAATAAATTATACAGCGATCAATCAAGAAGATCAGATAATAATTATTATTTTTGTTAGAAAATTTGAGTTTTACTTTTTGAACATGGATCTGTGTTTCTTATCGAAAAAAAGTTGCACTTTTTCAGAAGTTATTGAAAAGAAATTTCAGAATATTGAATTTATAAGAATATCTAGGTAGATAGCAGTATTTTTAATGTTGTTTTCAGTTTTTTCATATTTTGCTACTTCCTCTTATTTTCTAGCTAATGTCCTTTCTAAGTGTTTTTGTAGTGCATCAACTATTTTTTAATTAATAGTAAGAAGCATGGAAATAGTTGCTTTAAGAATATAATTTAAAGTTTACTAATTCTTTAAGAAGTCGAGAAAAACATAATGTAGTTTCTAATGTAAACTTTCTACTTCAGGGATTATAGAAATAACAATCATAGTGATTTTGATATTACGAAATGTACGCCAGTAATTTAACAGCGAGCATTTATTAATGAAATAATTAATTTCTTGTACCTCTTACATGTATTTTTATTTATATATTTTTTAAAATTTTGCTATGTATTAATTTTTTAAAAATATACACTCACACACAATTTATATAAATTATTACATTTCCATAAAAACATTAGTCCAAGATACTATAATCAAACTATAAATGGTCACGATTTTAATTTAAAGAATCCAAAATTTATTATTTCTTTCATTCACTTCCATTTATAAATGATACCATAAATAATATTAAAAGAAAATAATTCGATGAAAATTATTTTATTGCAAACAAAAATGATGAAGATAAAATTGTAAATTCATCTAAACGCGTCATCTAGCCCAACATGGATAAATTAATTTTCTATCTATGTGTGGTTGTCGTGAAATGAAATAATTCTTAAAAGGTTACCAGATTGCCTGACTTATCCCCAAAATTATTCATAATGTTAAAAAATATAAATATCTACAAAAAGTTCTGTAGAATAAGCAACAAAACACTCGAAATACTGAATGAAATAAATTAAAATTTTTAGGTTAATTGTTTGTATAAGTTTACAATTGTTTTAGATTAATTGTATAGGTCAGATTAATTGTTTGTAGAAGATTAAATTCAGTTTTAGTTTATTTCTCCAAAATTAAGAAAGGGTAGTAGTCTTTCTAGAAAATTTTATTTAATATATGCTAAAATAATTTTTATTTTTTTGCATAGTATTTGATTAAATTTGTGAATTTTTTATATCTTAAATATGAAAACACATATATATTTACGAACACAGATTTTACATAATTAAATTTAAACCAAAATTTTTTTCATTTTAAAAAATAATAAAGTAAAAAATTATTGCATTTATATGTATGTTTTCAAAATTTACTTTTAGAAAAAAATATATATATATATATCAACAAGAAATTTTTTTTCATTTATCACTAAGAATTAACTAATTTCTCTTTCATACAACAAGATTTGGGTTTTCATTAAATTTTAACTATTTTACTCCAATAAAAAAGCTGAACTTATTAGCTTTTATTATTATTATTGTAATTATTATGTAAATCATTATCATTATATTATCGTATTATTATTCTTATAATTATTATTGTATTCTAAACTAATAAAATTCTATAAAGAATTTTAATAATGTTGAGCGATATTAATTACCTAAAAATTATTAAAATTAATGTTTTATTAATTAATAAATCTTATGCAATGGATTTGTGTACAAAAGCACACGGTGCATATAAATAATGGCAACTCATTTTAAAAATATAAATTCTCTTAAAAGCTTTGTTCGCTCTCTTTGTGATTTAAAAGTTAATGTAGTTCATTTGATTTAGAGCAGATAAAACTACTTTAACCTTTCAACGAATTCTTTCAAAATCTGCAGCCAAAAGGAAAAGACATTTTTGAAAAGTTGCTTCACAGACGGCTACGAGAATAATATGCTTTCATTTATTTGTTTAAAGTATTAAAAAAGTGCTGATATTGAAGTCTTGGAAGATTCAAGACACTTTAAGAACATTAAAGGAACGGTTAGTAGCTGACGTATTCTTCAATTCTTCTGTTTCCTTTACAGTTACTACCAATCAGATTCCCAATTAAACTCAAGTAGTGAAAAAAGTATTATACGATGGAACAAAAATGTGTGCATGGAACCAGGTTGAAGTTTGGATTCGGAACATGATTTAGAAATTAAGACAGCATTTTGCAAAAGTGAAAAGAAATCCTTTGAGGAGAATTCTCCAATTTACTTTATTTTGTTATTTAAAAATTTGTTTTCTTTTTATCTTAAAAGCATTTTTCTTTTAGTTTTTTTACAGGAAAAATATTTTTTGTGGATTAAGCGATACTGTTTTAAAGAGCACATAAAATAAATGCAAAGTACGTGAATACTATTAAAATAAATTAATTTAGTTCGTTGAAAGGAATTTGAAAATAAATTTTGAGTGCTTCTGTGAGTTATGATATTCTAATTTTATTAAAGAAGTCAATTGAATCCAAAATAAATTGCTGCACATCGCGAAAAGAATAATAAGTGTTAAAGGATTGAAAGTTTGAACTCTTAATGATATTAAACATTATTTTCGATAGGAATAATAAAATAAATACGAATATATATTTTAGTGACTGTATAAATTTAATTTTCATATATCAAGCTCTCATGATAAAAAAAAATGATGATAAAACTTTGTATTTTAGTTCTTTTCGTACAATTGAATTTCAACACATGATTTGAAGAGAACATCATGAATTGTCTTTATGCCTTTTATTATATTGTTACTGAATTCTTTTATAACTTTAAAGCTTTATGTCAAAAGAGAATGAAAATTTGTAAATATTATCGAATTCTTGGGAAAATAATAAAGGGTTTTTACTGCAATTTTTGAATAAAACATTTCGTCAAGTTATTAGTTTGTGATTTCGCTTCGGCCACACAATAGCATTAATATGGTCGGTGGTAAAATGAAATAAAAATGTATTGAATGTATAAAAATGTATATTTCATAATAATTAGTTACTTATTTTTTGTGAAAAAATTTAATGTACTTAAAACTACTATCCAATGGGGAAATAATGACATTTTTAATTGTAATCAATTTCGTTTTTCTTCATAATTTAAAATTTTATTGACAGAATTGTCAATATTCTATTGAATAAAAATATTTTGCATGAAGACATGTTTCGAATTCACATATTGAATAAGACATACTTAAGAAACGATTAAAATATGCTGCAAGATATATGCCTAGTCAATTGCAGAATTGATTTGAAATCTTTCTAATTATAAGCACGAAATACTCTTGAAGGTATTCCTTTTAAGTGAACTCTAATTATTTCCGGGATAATTTTAGTTATTGATTTATAATCTATGATGAAACTTCAGTTATATTTGAATAATTTGATTTTTGTAATTGGTGATGGTTTCTGTATTGTATTCTATATTTAGATATCACAATTTATATATATATATATATATATATATATATATATATATATATATATATATAGCTCTTAAGTTTGAAATAATAATATCTATCCTTTCGTCACTAACTCCATGGATTTTCATTCTATATAAATACTGTGGCATTTATTTCTAAATTCTGCAACTTAAAATGTCAGAAATACCAAGGCCTATCGGTTTTAATTAATTCAATTCGATTAGACTTTAGAATATCTCAATTTAATTACAAAAGCGAACGATTTTATTAAACAAAATCTAAATGTAAAGCGAACATAAAGTTAAAAATATGTAGCCAAGTGTTGTAAATCACGCCAAAAATTGGTAGAATGAATTAATTGTACCAAGATTTGAGGAGAATAGAATTATATAAAAAAAATCAACAATAATCATTGTAATAAGACTTGAAGATATAGGGTTGAATATTATAATAATGTCAAAACATAAAATCTAGGTCTTTGTAAAACTGAAATGAATATCAAGTTATTAAATGCAAGGATAATATAAAATTGAAATTAAGTACTACTTATTATATGCATATATACTTAAAAATCACAAGTTTTATTCTACCTATTTAACAAGATTTTATTTTTTACTAATATTACACAGCGTAATAAAACTTTCCATTTCCTAGCCCCCATAGTTACCAGTCTTCAACTCACATAACTTTTGACCATCGGGACCATTAGTATAAGTTATTGATAGAGAGACAATTCACTATTTATTATGTTTGTAAAAATTCTCTTAGTATGTGTTAGGTGTAATTTTAAAAAAAGGAATAATGAATTTATTCGGCTATACTCTTTTGAAAACAATTTATTTTGTGCTCATGTTGAAAATACTATTAAGCAATTTGCATGATATACAGTTTGAAATACAATTGGCAATTTATTGGTGCCATCCTAGAAAATGCCGTTGTAGAATTTACGTTGTTTGTAGAAAACTATTACATTCTATAGGCTTCGTAGCACATTTAGAGAACAATTTCAAAATATTTTATACTGTGATTTTCACGTAGTATTTCGCTTAACAGTAATAATACCACAGATTCTTGTTTATGTTTTAATTATCTTTTTGAAAAATAAAGTGAAACAAGTTTGCATTTAGCATTTTAATATTGAATTTAAATAAGTTTTATGGCAATTTCATAGGAGTAGATAATTTTTAATTACCCTATATATTTTTACTTTCAATGTACGGAATAGAAAACGTCATTTTAGCAATTTATCAGTAAAATAACATGTGAGCTAACTGTAACCGTATACCACGAAATAACCTTCATTGATTCATTATATACTTCACATCATTTATTGACTTATGAACAAGAAGGAATCGTCAAAGGCTTTACTTTCTACAACAGCCAACATTCCTACTAACAATCGAAGGCATTGTTATTCACATTTTCCTTCTATCCTCCGAAATTTACCTTAAAATCCCTTAACAAGCTCTATCCACAACATATTATCAAGAATTTAAATAAACTGTTCGCAGCTGGATCTTTGGACTTAATCCGAAAGTCTAATGACGCCGTGGAATCGTCAACGTCTAATTGGGACCGGGAAAGAATAGAATGCTCGCTAAAGCTTTCGGAATGATAATTCGCCTCCCGTTGATGAGCATTGCCAAATAGAGATAAGGAAGTTTATTTTATGGAACAGAAAATTGTTTAGTCACTGCAGGGTCGTCGCTGCAGGGGTGTTTTCCTTAATTTGACCAATAAACGGCAAGCTTCATTGCTCCGAGGCATCTTATTGGACCACAGCTTTAGTTAATGTTTAAAAATACCGCAACTGGAACTTTATTATATATATATATATATATATATATATATATATATATATATATATATATACCCAATACAATATTTCGCGCTACTTTTCATTTAGTAAATAATCTAAAATTATATTAAATAGCAATATTAAAAATAAAAGTTTTAAAATATTTTGCAGTAAGCATCAGTAAAACGAACCAAACATTGGAACTTCTCGATTTTTCATAGCAAATAGAAATCTTTGTATTAATATCTACATATTTGAGCTATCTAATTTAGAATGTATAATCAAAGGATATGAAAAACTTAAATAATATAAATGTTAATAAATGTGTGTTCCTATATGAATAAAATTAACAATTATTCTATGAATTATTATTTAGTAAGTTAAATAATAAAGGATAATATGTATGTGTGTATTTAAAAAACATAAATTTCTTAGAAGTGTTTCTAATTGTCATACCGTTGAGGCATTCTAACAAAAATTCTGATATGTGCTTATAATCGGGTAGCCTTTGATACATTGGGGATTTTTTTGACGTACAAGATGTGATTAAAAAGTTGACTGCTACACAAAAGCTCTAGAAAGATGCGGTTACCAAGTTACTAGAAATTAAATTTTATCGCCAATACATATCTACAAAATTTTCGTCAAACCAAGAGGTACCCGATTCTACACCGAACCCAAAATTCCGTTATTAAAGTGTAGTGCTGAAGTAATGCTAAAATTGAAGTTTAATGGTTTTTAATTGATTATATAGGATATTTCAAAGTAATATTTCGCAATCTCTGAGAAATATTTCAGGTAACTGGTAAATATTGAAAGAAGAATGAATTTACCAAACTCCATTTTATGTATTTACTAACGTTTATGTTTTGTGCGAAATCAACGAGCAAAACTTGAAATATCTTTAGTTCTTAAAGTGTAGTAGTAGTAAGTTCTTTAACTTCGCATAGTAGGTTGCTTTATTTTTTTCTTAAAAACCCAGAAGAGGAATTTGATTAGTTATGGATCAGAAAACTGGAAACGATTAATGCAACTGCACATGTTTAACCCCTATCAAACACTGTAATTCCATTTCTTTGTGTCTTTTACCACATTGTATATTGTATTGAGTCGCTAGAACCGCAATTTTTAACTAGCAAGTGGCCCTACTAGAGGTCTTACGTGTTTTAAAGATAAGAAACTCTTTGAGGACTGCTCTAAATGTAAAACTGACTAGGCTTCTCCTAATCACATCCTTAACTGTATGGAACTATCTAAGGAGAATATATACTTATCCCCACTTCTGATCCTCGATTTCCTTCGGGTTAGCGGTCTGATGGAACTTGTCTGATTTCGTCAGACATTTGGAGGATAAACCGCACAACAACCACAATGTTTATTTATTATAATTCATATTATTATTTACATTACCATATACTTTATCTTTACTATTTATATATGTTTGTTTATTAACTCTCGTGTGCAAAGTCTTACGATCGAGAGACAAAACATATCACATGCTCTTTTGTATATTATTGATTAAATTTTGTGAAATATTATTAGAGACCTTAAAATATATCTCTCTCTTTCCATTAAATATATAAGATGAATTTTTTCTAAATATACTCTGATTTTTATTAGTTTAAAGTTATTTTGTTATTTTCTACCTTAATTTCCATATATATTGCGAATCCATACATTTTTAGAAGCTTGAATTAACAATTCCTTTTTTTTTAAGAAATGAAATTTTTATTTGAATACTTAAATAAAATCAAAGACATTTTTTTAAAAAAATGAAGCTCTTATAGAATTTATTAATTCCGGTATTTCAGTGCAACGATAACAATTTACATTTCTATATATATAACAGAGGGAGAGAGGTACTATACAACAGGTATTTTCCCTGAAGCTAAAGCAATATTGCATTTCAATACAAATATTATTCATTGGTTCATCAATCAAGTCGAAAATGCGAGTGATGCAGAAAACAATTTCCCTTTATTTTAAAGTAGTATGTTAAGTTAGAGCTTAAGAAAATATAGAAAAAAAATCACATTCTCCAAAGCGCCCAGTGTGTGCCTGATTAAAACAATATAACAAGACATAGCGGGAAATGAAAACGACGTTATTATTTCTGACATTAGGTACCTGTCGAAGACGCCTTTATCTTTCTTGCTTTTAATTAAATAGAAAAAGTCCCTTTGAGGAAAGCCGTAAAAGGGAAAATATCGCAAACACAAAAAGGGAAGGGGAGAATGCGCGAAGATTTTGTCCCTGGTTCTTCCACAAACATGGATTCCCGATATATTTCACAGTTTAGAAAATTAATTTTATCGATCTATTCGTTTAGTTTAAATAAATGAGCAGCATTTTATTTCAGAGGGATTTTATCTTGAAAAACGAACCAGAAATACTATGTTGGTAATCCAACATTATTTATATGTACAGCTGAAATAAAAAATTCTACATCAAAAGGTTTCTCATTGGTGAGTGTTTTGAATATTTTCTCTTTGAATATTGAATTTACATTTTTTTAGTTATTAATCTGTTAGTGACATGCATCTAATTCACATTTGACGGAAATATTTTTAGAGTTATACTAGGCGATAGTAGTATTCAATGATCTTGTAGACGTCAAAATGTGTTTAATTTAATATTATTTTTAAAATATCTAAGAGTATTAACAATTTTATCTAAAAACGATAATATAAAATTATAATTTAAATTTACGACATTAAATTAACGCTACAAAAATATGATTTTCATTTTTTATCAAAATGTGAATTGGCAACAGTAGAAAAGAGTTAGATATAAACAACAAGAAAGAAAAAAAATGGCAGATTGTTCTAAATTGCGAAATACTTAAATTTTGAACTCTTATTATATTGTCATTATTTAATGTTTTCTTTGAGACTTTTTCTCTTTTTTCGTGTTGAAATTATCACCTGACTTTGGCTTAGTGTTTGATTGAATAAGTTTGAGTATTTTTGTTCTTTTATTTTTACTATTTAAATTTTTAATTTATTCTTTCCTTTTTCTTTCCCCCCTCATTATTATGGATTCAAAATGACTGAAGCAGAGACTGAAATGATTTATACGGATTGCGATTTGCGCATTCCAAAAATAAACACTTCAAGATTATTGACAGTCGAAGATTCTATTCCACAACTAATCCAGTTAGCTGTGGAAAATGGTATTAATAAGTTCTTCATTTTCCTGTCTCCCACTGATGGTACTGCATCTATTCCAAAGAAACCTTACAATTTAAAGCAAGAAATAATTCAACTTGTAAAGAAACATATGAAAATAATACAAATTCAACACTCCCGTCAAGGTAAGCTTCTATTAGAAACTAATTGCCCAGATACTGCTGTAGAAATAAGCAAGGCAAACAATATTCTTGGAGTACCTGTTAACTCCAGTTTTCAACCTGAAAACATTTCATCAAGATTTCTTATAAAAGAAATAAATGTAGATTTACCTTTATATCTTGTTGCTGAAGAAATTGCGCAAAATGGCTTAACAATACTAAGCTTACAAAAAAGAATTCAGAAGAACTGAGCGAAAATATTTCAGTGTGAGCGTCATCTACCTCAAACTATTAACTTATTATATACCATCATTCCAATTTCTCCTTTTATTGTTAACGTTCGCCAATGCGGTAAATTCTATAAATACACTCACCTTACGAAAGAATGTAAACAAGAAGTTTTCCTGTAAAAACTGTTGAAGATTCCATAAAGACTCTCCCTGTGGCAATGAAACACCTAAATGTATAAACTGTCAGTGATATCATGCAGCTAATGATATTTCCTGCCCAACGAGGCTTGAAAAAAATCTTACATTTTAAAAGCATGAATCACCTTTTATTTATAGGGGCGAGAAGACGTTATAATAAATCTTTAAAAACCAGTTACCCCAGTGTAACCTAAAGCCATCTTCCTTTCGTGCCGAACCAAAATGAAATAATATTGATATTGTTAAAAAAGCAGTGACAGAGATGGCTTCTATTTTTAAAGCAAAATTACTTGCGATACAGGCTAGACAAGATGAAAAGGTCCAACAAATATTCTCATTAATGAAAGAATGTATGCGAACATGTTCGAATCCAGCAAGATCAGTTTCTAGATCTTCTCCAAGAATGAGTCGTGCAAGATCTATCCAGTCAAGAAAGGTAAGTCCAAAAAATTCAGTGAATCAGCAAATTATATCTCCCGAGCAACCTACACTACTGGCCATTAAAATTTCTACACCAGGAAGAAATGCAGATAACAAAATGATATTTATTGGACAAATATATTATACTAGAAATAACAAGTGATTAAATTTTCAAAAAATCTGGCTGGATAGATCCTGAGAAATCAGTACCCAGAACAACCACCTCTGGCAGTAATAACAGCAGTTATACGCCTGGGCATTGAGCCAAACAGAGATTGGATAGCATGTACAGGTACAGATGCTCATGCAGCTTCAACACGATGCCACAGTTCATCAACCGTAGTGACTGGCGTTTGGTGACAAGCCAGTAGCTCGGAAACCATTGACCAGACGTTTTCTATTGGTGAAAGATCTGGAGAACGTGCTGGCCAGGGCAACAGCCGAACATGTTCCGTATCAAGGAATGTCCGTACAATACCGGCAACATGCGGTCGGGCATTATCCTGCTGAAACGTAGGGTTTCGCAGGGTTCGAATAAAGGGCAGAGCCACGGGTCGTAACACACCAGAAATATAACGTGCACTGTTCAAAGCACCGTGTGCGAACAAGAGATGACCGAGACGTGTATTCAATGGCACCCCATTCCATCACGCCAGGTGATGAACCAGTATGACGATGACGAATGCACGCTGCCAGTGTGCGTTCACCACGATGCCGCCAAACACGGATGCGACCATCATGATGCTGTACACAGATCCTGTATTCATCTGAAAAATGATGTCTCGCCATTCCTGCACAGGTTCGTCGTTGATCACACCATTGAAAGCGCTCTTGTCTATGACGCAGCGTCAAGGGAAGCCGCAGCCATGGTCTCCGAGCTAAGAGTCCATGCTGCTGCAAACGTCGTCGAACTGTTCGTGCAGACACTTGTTGTCTTCCAAACGACCCCGTTTCTTGACTCACGGCTCGTGACGTGTTATGGCCATGCGGATAATATGCCTGTCTTCTCGGCTGCTAGTGATAGGTGGCCGTTGAGATCCCGCATGGCGTTCCGTATTACCGTCCTGAACCCATCGATTCCATATTCTGCTAACAGTCATTGGATCTCGACCGACGCGAACAGCAATACTGCGATAAGATAAACCGCAATCCCGGTACGCTACAATTCGACCTATATCAAGGTTAGAAATGTGCAGGTACGCATTTCTCCTTCTTACACGAGGCATCACAGCAACTTTTCACCAGGCAACAACGTTCAAATGAATTTGTGTATGAGAAACCGGCTGAACAATTTCCTCATTTAAACAAAATGTAGGTGTCGCTACTGGCGCCTGCTTTGTCTGAATACGCTGAAAAGCTAATCATATGCATATCACAGCACCTTCTTCCTTTCGTATAAATTTCACGTCTGTAGCATGTCGCCTTCTTGGTGTAGCAATTTTAGTGGCCAGTAGTGTATTATGAAGTCTCCTCAACCAAATATTAAATATGCAAAACCTAACATTTAAGAAAGAATTGAGCCAGGAAGAAGGCGTAAAAAACATTCATAATTTTTTTAAGAAAATATTCTTTTACTACGAGCGTACTTTTTTTGGATTTTTAATAACTGATGAGGTTTTTTGTTTCATTTAATTTTCAATTTAATTTCTTGGAATGCAAGAAGTGTTCCTTCTAAGCGCCCGTATGTAAAATTTCCGTACTTTCAATCTTCCGATGTCCTAGCAATTAAAGAAACGTTTCTTAAAAAATCCGACTGATTTCAAATTTGTAATAAAACAATAATTAGATTAGATAGGCAAAATGGCCATGGTGGAGGACTTCTTTTGGCTGTTGATAAATCTCTACCTCTCTGTGCAAGTTTTAAATATATCCCGATCAGAAGATAACGATACAGAAATATTAGCTATAAAAATTACTATATCCAAATCATCTCTTACTTTAGTAAATGTTTATGTCCCACTCGGTAAATTTTCAAGATCTTTAATCCATAGCATCTCATCAAATATTCATCCTCCATTCATAATAATTGGATACTTTAATATACGAAGTTCGGCGCTTGGTATTTATTCAAACTCTCCCGAATCTTCAGAATTCTTCGATTGGATACTGGATAACAACATTTGCCTTTTAAATACCTCTCAGCCTACTCATTTCGGACTCCACCATAGACCATCCCTTATGGATTATAACTTTGTATCTCCTGATATTTTTCCGTTTTGTACTTTCTCAGTCAGTTCAGATAGTTATGGTAGTGACCATGTCCCTGTTCAAACAAGTGTCAAAATCTATAATAACTATTATTCTAAAGGTACTTTCCGCAACAGAATTTTATGGACTGGCTTCTTCAATTCAATGAACACTCAAATTGCTAATAACGGACTACTTTCTGTAGATCAATTCCATATTTTATGCAAAATCTCTCTTGATAAATTTAGGAAAAACAAATCTTTCCGTTAAAATCATATCCTCCGTGGTGGACATCGGAATGTTGTTATCTTTTGGGTCAAAAAAAGAAACTTTGGAGGAAAGCGAAAAGTTCTCTTAATCAGACTCTGTGGATACAGTACAAACGAATTTCTGCAAAACTTCATCAGCTTTTCTAACCCTTTCCAGAAATTTCTGGGATAAAACTATAACAAACGCTGGTATATCTAAAGACATTTATTCTATTCTTAAAAGACTTAAAAATAGATCTACTGGCTCACCAGCTCATCATTTACTAATTTCTTGGGAAACTTCAATTATTTCGGATCCTGTAGTTCAGGCTAACTTATTTGCCAAATTTGATTCTCGTCAATCTGAAACTGAAGTACTACCTCTCGATATCAGTTCAAACTTTGATTTAGAATATATCTCTGCATTCTCCCTCTCAGAACTCCAATTGGCGATTTCTAAATGCAAAAATACTTCAGCTGGTCCTCATTTAATATCAGCTAAATTTTTGAACGGTCTATCAAACATAGCTTTACGATCCCTTTTGTCACTCATAAATAAGTCTTGGTTAAGCGGTATTGTTCACCAATCTTGGAAAAATTTCATTATAATTCTTATAATAAAGCATGGGAAAGATACTACTTCAGTAAATTCTTATCGCCCGATTTCTCTTACAAGTGTTCTATGTAAGGTCATGGAACGCATGATTTTAAATCTCTAATAAATCATATCTCCCTTTCCAAATATTTTCATCCAAATCATCATGGATTTATGCCTCATAGAGGTTGCGATAGTGTTCTTTGTATGCTTCATCATCATATTATTGCTTTACACTCACATGTCATATGTGTAACTGTAGACATATCTCAAGCTTACGATTCAGCGTGGCGAGACGGTCTTATTTATAAGCTTCTCCAATTTGATATCAGAGGAAATGCTGCTCATTGGATATTGGATTCTTTAACGGATAGAAGTTTTAAAGTGAAATAACGTGGAACTTTATCTCAACCCACTTTTTTTAATAGAGGTGTTCCTCAAGGCGGTGTTCTTCCTCCCTTTCTTTTCATGATTTATATGTCAGATATTTACGAAGTTCTCTCTCCTGACATTAAGTGTTTTATGTATGCTGATGACATAATCCTTTTGGCTGCTCATTCATCACAAGAAAGTCTACAGCAAAAAATGCAGACTGCTATCTTAAAACTTGAACAATGGTGTGAAGACTGGAAACTAAAACTTGATTCCTCAAAATGTTCAGTCATTGATTTCTTTTCCAAAAAATCTCCTGTAAATTTTGTAGTAACTATCAACCAATTACCTATATCTTGGTCTAAGCACATAAAAATTCTGGGTCTCTATTTTACTAATAACTTAACATTCAAGTATAATTTTCAAATGAAAAAAATCCATCCAGAAGAAAATTAATGTTTTAAAAACTGTTGCAGGTAATAGATGGGGAGCAAAAACTAATCATTTACTTCAAATTGTTCTGTTCTTCATTACAAGTAGCCTCGACAATGATGTCATGTATTTACATCTGAAGCATTACCGAAAAATCTTGGATCCGATATATCACTCAGCTCTTAGAATTACTACAGGTCTTCCATGCTGGACACCAATTCCACTTCTTCTGAAAAAACAGGGGTCATACATCTTTCTGTAAGACAAAAAATTCTCTCTACAAGGATGTACATTAGAAACCTTGCATTTTCTACCAGATCTTAATGTGGTAGTTTGTGGGAAACAATGCCAAACAGCCAAACTTCTGGAGCTCTTCCTCTATCTTTGCGAGTGAAAACCGCACACATGGAGTACAAAATCGCACAATGGCTCGAAGAAAATGGAATTCAAGAATCACATATTTTTAGAGTTCCTGCAAAACCTGCTTCTGTTAATACTCATTTAAAAATTTTGCTTAGAAAATATTCTTTTCAGACTAAAAAATCTTTCTACAAATACTATCAATGACCTCTTTGAACTGCATAGTACTTCTGAATGGTCCAACCACATATTATGATTTACTGATGCATCTAAAATAGAAAATAAACTTGGAATCGCTGTTTATAACAGCAGAAATTACTCCTTTGTTTCCGGGCAAATCAATAACTCTAATTCCATTTTTACAGTAGTGGCTTTGGCTTTATATCTGGCGGTGAATAAATTCTGTATTTCTCCCTCCAACTATGTCATATTATCAGACTCCTTATCCTGCCTAAGCAGTTTGAAAACTCTCTCAACCTCTTCCCCAACCATCATTCAACATATCGGATCAGCTTTAGGAAATGCAACTAAGATTTGCGAATCTATTCAATTGGTTTGGATTCCAGGTCATTCCGGAATGGCTGGGAACGAAAAAGTAGATGCTCTTGCAAAATTGGCCATTAATAAAAGTTATATTCTGCACTCGATTTCACCTGAAGACCTTATCCATAATGTAAGAAACATTTTTATCAATCATAACAACAACGAATGGAATAATAGTAAATACGCCTCTAACTTTTCGCATATGTCTTCTATCAAGAAAAGTCACCGCAATTATATTAATTCTCGCCTTGAAGAAGTGTTGCTAGCTAGAGTTAGAACTAGATTTTTTCCGACAAATTGGTATATTGTAAAGAAAGACTAAAATGTTATCATCTGAATTATTTAACTTTCTATTATAATTTAGTATAAATGTAATGTATATTTAGCATATTGGCGATCATTTGCAAGCTATTATCATCATTGTATGGATTATTTTAATGAAATAAGTTATGATGAAGATAATGGCATGCAATAGTTTTCTTCAGAGCAAATAATTTAGTTATCTACCAGGTTAATTGAGTACAATATTTTTTTTACCAAGCTCCAATTCTGAGATGATGCTTGTTGGCATGAAATATTTCAAGTTTGATTTCAATCATTGATAAACAACCCTTCTTTGTGAGAATTATATGCCATGCGCTATCGATGAAAACCACCTTTTAAGAGTGAAACACTCTTTCAGTGTGAAAACTGAAAGAGACTTACAACAGTTTTATGTAGAGTATCCAGCAAATCGTTGCATACTATTCTTCATTGTTTTCAGAATTTGTGTGAGAGGAATGTCTTCACATATTCCTTTGCTGTACACTCGCAGTTAGGCTTATGGAATAAGAAGTTGAGACGAATTTAGCACACAACTGAAATAATTTGCAATTTTTATATTAATTTATTTTTACATAAATAAGTGAGCACTTAACCTTTTTTCAGATGAACAATAAAATGTATCTTTCAATGGTTATATTTTATAATAACGACCAAAAGCAAAAACGATATCAATTTTATAAGTTGCTAAGTAAAATTAAATCCGTATAAAAATTAATCTGGTAATCAGTTTTTTGCGGATTAATACGTTCATTTTATTCAAACCCTTCAGACTACAATTCTCGTAAAATTTTCCATACAAAAGTTACATTTGATATAAGCAATTTTATTGTGTAAAAAAGACGTGCTTGTGCTGAAAAACACTTTATTTAGTAATAGTGAAAATATATCCCGAATAAGCTCTTTGACTGAAGGAATATTTTCTTATCTTCTTAAGATTGGATGATAAGACAAGAAAGATACACAAATCAAGGAGGTTTTATTAAAACTTATCACCAAGTTCCATGTTTCCCATCCATTAAGAAATTCTTATAATTTGCATCACTCAATTTTACTCCATAGCTACTTCGTGAAAACAAACAAAATTTAGTGAGTCAATTTCTGTAATTAATTTTGATAGAGTTTCTTTAATGTGCAACCTCTAACTATGTGAATACATTTAAAATAATATTAACATTTAAGGTCTAATTTTGAAAAAGATGTTTTTTTAGGAATTATTTTCAGAGACTATTTGCATTGATAACGAAAATTAAGATAATTTATGTTCATATATTGTGCTATTTAGCAAATTTAAATTGCGGATAGTATTGCTAAATGTTCTGTGTTCTAAAACTGAATGAATCTCATCTAAAATGTTTTGCAGCATCTCAAACGTCTGTATGTGTATTTCAATACCTTTGACATTACAAATAGTACAAACATTATCAAAATTACTTCATATTTCATCAGTCAATTACTGAGTATCTTCATTAAAAATTCAATACTAGCATCATTCTTGTTAACTCTTTCCTTATTATATACAACTTTGTATTTTAATCTAGTTAAATTGCCTTTAGAAAATCTTCTTTGGTTAAAAGGGTCTTAAGCTACATTATTTAAAAGTTGTTAAGACATTTCATTCCCCTTCAGTGAAATCGAAACTGAAAGCTTTGCTTTAGCTTGCATCAAAATAGTGAAATTATTTTTATGCATTCTTGAATATGTTTTTTTCATTTGATTCGAACTCCTCAGGTCATTTCTGAAATTAATTAATTTTAGAGAAAGATAGAAGACACTAACAGCATTTTTTACATTTATTATATTTCAACTATAATTACATTCATCTCACTACGTTTTCTTTATCTTTTTCCAATCATATATAAATTGTTCCCTTTTTTCTGATGAAATATTTTAAGGAATCAATATTATTTTCTCTCTATAACTTTCAAATATTTATATTTTTAAGGAATCACATTTTAATTCTGTATCAAAATAAATGAAAATGTGTTTTTAATTATGATCAAAAGAAGTGATCTTCTAATTATAAACGTTGTGACCATTAGACGTGTAGGCATAAAAAAATCAGTTTTCTCTTATTTATTTTTTCAATAACGATTTCCTTGAAGTATTTTAAATAGAAATCTATATAACTGAATTTCTTTCAAATATATATTTAAAATTTGGTAATTTAACGTCACCTAATTTAACTCATAAGATTTATCTATATAATATTTCAAATTTAAAATATTAATTTCCATAAGGAATCACAATCCATAAGAGAATAAAAGTATGATAAATTTAAATTTTTAAATTTTTTTGTATCTTCATCTGTAATATGCATGTATAAAATTATTATAATGACATGTTATACTATTTGCAACCAAAATATATGCGGCACACTTTTTATGTCAAGATATATCCACATTAATAAGATACAATGTTTCCAGATTTTTGTATATGTGTATTAAGCTATAAAACGATACATTTAGTGGCATAAAAAATTCAGAAAATACGAAATTATTAAACTCTGCGTAAGACAATGAAAAGTCAAATATTTCCAATAAGTTGGAAAACAAAATAGAGAAATATGAAAAGTATTTTATTTAAAATTTAACTTTTTTGTGTTCAAAATATTAAATACTAACTTACTGAAGATTAAATTATAGGATAGAACTTTAGATATAGATTAAATTATAGGTTTTCTTACTTCTCCCCATTTGTAGCAATTAAACACAGTGGCTTTATTCGTTTACTTTTGAAATTCGTTACGCCACCAAAAACAAGTACACCAATTTTATCGTAACCACAAAAACGCAATTTTCCATTTTAAATTGATGAAATAACATTAGAGATAATGAGCATATTATAATTTATTATTATAATTTAGAAACGCAAATATCTTTTTTTAAATGTACCATTAAATAAACCATTTTATTAAAGATTTTTCTTTTCTTTTATTTTTACGATCTAGTGTCAAAACCCGTGAATTATAATTATTCGAATCTTAATTTAAAACCCTATTTATTATAGTCTTGGTAGGCTGGTTGGGTAAATGTGTCATTATCGTGATCACGTAGTGGGTTTTATACCATACTTAGCTGAAGACTATCATGCTGAGAGAGCTTATACACATTAACGGCTCCTTAAGATCAAATTTTTCCTCAACTGGTGAGATTAATCCGTGACACAAAGATACGAGTTCAAATGCATCGTCATTATGTGGGAAAACTTTTGTCACGAAAATAGGAAACGGAAAATGTGCGACGATAGATCAATAAATAACTATGTTTAACTAAGGAAGTCACTTAAACAGGGTGCAAGGTTAAGCATGTTCGCTTGTTGTTATCATTCTTAAGCTATGCCATTCACATCATTCGAGATATTAGAACATATGAATTTTTATCGTTTGTAATTTAGCCATGTACTTCTAAAATATTTATTTTCCCCGCAAACTAAATATAATGATTTAATATGATTTAATCTATTTGAAAAGTACATGTTTCTTTAAATTTTAATTTTCAAGAACTTCTATCCAGTCTTTCACCAACTCTTCAATAGAGATTAAATTTTCTAATTGTAATCAATCATTATGGTATTTTGAAGATATTCACGTGATCGACACATGAGCCGGTATCATACTTTTAAAACTAAGTCACTACATCTTTAGATGAGAATTAGATAAAAAGCATGTTTATTCGACTTATGGTGTTTGAATAATACGCTTTCATATTCATTAAATATATTTAGAAAGTTTAACTAGAATATGCCTTTTCCACAGAGTGCTATTCAGTTAGATTTGATAGTTTTAGGTACTTCCATTCAGATAATTTCAGGTATTTTTTCTTTTTTTTTTAACTTTAAAGCATTTTTTTCCAATTTAAACTACATTGATTCCATATTAAATTTATAATTTAGAGTATATAATTATCATATGATTTTTTAATACACTGTCGAATTCATGTGTTTTTTACACATGACCTTTTCAACACGTTGTTTTTCAGCTATAGTTAATAACAAACTTAGAAATATACCGACACGAAATTAATATTTTCACCCTTTTAGTTAGAAAAGCAAATATTTTTGAGTAAAATATATCAATTACTTTGAAAGATAAGTATATTTTATTCTAAATGGACTGCCATAAGCGATCAGATCTTTTGATTGTTTCCATTTTAATATTTAATCGGTGCGATAAATTGGTATTGATAACCTTAAAAGTAAAGTTTAGCGATATACCCGTCAAAAATAAAGTTGCGGATCAACAAGTTGCTCTGGAGAGATACTTTCCCATATGCCCTTGGGAGATACCATGCAGACATCAATGTTTTTGGTGCAATTAATAGATCTGTTGTTGGGTTAGGAAGAAAGAAAAAAAACTAAACCCCCCTATATTTTATTTTTCTTTCACACCCGGTCACCTAGGGCGGTCGGAACACTGCTTGTGATGTCCCCGGTGGCAACGGTATCAGATTTTCACTCGGACATCTGACCAGCTGATGTTGATCTTCGTCAGATAATCTCTACTTTTTTTCCCCTTCCTGGTATTAGTAAATGGAGGGGAGAACAGACAAACCTAATCCTATTCGTTTCCCATTTTTTTCCCCTGTTTCTTTTCTGTTTTCGTTGCCCTCTCCCCCCCCCCACAGACGGAGTAGATGCGATTGCGTTGCGCAGTTATTAACGCATCCATCTAATAAGGCGTCAACCGCATTAGTTGGGGTGGACGGGGCTATTTTTAACATCCTTTCTACCGATACCGGGGCTGTCAATAAGGCATGCATGTGTTTTGGCAGTCGGCAAATCGGAATTGAGTGAAAGAGACGGAGAAATATATTTCCTAAAAGAATAAATATATCTGTCTGGTTAAATAAACTAGATTTACGAAGCGCTGAAGTTTCATAACTTGTTATGAAATCTGATACGGTTATATAACACACATTCCTATCACAAAAAAATATTTATTTCCATCTTATTTCCAAGAATTGAGTAATCTTTATGTATACATATATATATTCTAAGAGCAGGCCATTATACTGCTAACTTACATATCATATAAGAGAACACTAATATAATTCAATTAAAATTAAATCTTTTTTTTTTTTACATAAATCTTCTATCATTCATTTTTTGTATGGAATTCAGTTCAACAATTTGTGGTTTCGATTCTCACTTCATGAGTGGATGATTGTAGTGGTTTGGACTTCAAAATTGGTCTTGTCTGTCATTAATGATCGTTATGTCACAAATGAAATCTTTATTCTGTCACTTCAGTGTCTCTCTAGTCATTTTGAAAACAACATAACCCTATAAAAATATTATATATATATATATATATATATATATATATATATATATATATATATATATATATATATATTCAGATAAAGTCAGAGCAATTCAACTTATTCTAAAAAATTATTAGATGAATTTATCAGATTGTATTATTTTACAACTCTATGTTTGGTTTTTTACGTTTCAAAGTTAATTCGACTTCTTTATGCAGACATTCATGTTAATCTTCTCGAATTTGGAAACAGTTCCATGAGATATTATGTCACAGTATTTTAATTTTTATGTAAGGCAAAATTTACGTATAAAAAAAAAAAAGAAAAACTCAATGTAATTGAGTAATATAAATACTTTTAGAAGAGTTTTAAACAGCACACAAATAAAGTAACCAGAAAAGCACAAACATTGAAATACATTTTAAATATAGAATAATTTTAATACGAACAATACAAAGTATTTAGAGCATTTACAACACAAATAAAAAGACCTTCAGAATAAATATAAAAATAAAAATATTAATTAAAATTTAAGGAGGTTTGGTTTGTTTATCGTTCAACGGTCCTTTTTTTTGCGCACGAGATCTAATTAGACCGGGACTTATGGTGTAAAGTTGATTCCGAACCACTACAAACATCCATGCCCGAGGTGGGATTCGAACCCACGAACTGTTGAACCGAAGGCTAGAGCTCTTGATATTCGGATGTCAGATCAACTGAAATTTAAGCAGGAGCATTATGTAAAAATATTGCGAAAAACTGATTAACACGAAGCAAAAAAAAAAGAAAAAAAAAAAGAAAAAGAAAAGAAAATTTGTATCATCAAGAGAGAAAATGCGCAAAAAGAAAGATGCTTCACATTTATTTGTATTAGTATTTTATTGAATGTCGTGTTGTTTTTGTCTTGTGCCAGATAGGTTGGCATTATGGAGTGCGCTACTCCACTTTTCTATCTGAACCATATTTTGTTGCGGAGTCCGACTTCCTCAGTACGCACAACCATAGGTAACCGCTTATAGGGTAGGCAACGATTCACAATCCATCCTACAAAGAAAGGACTAAGGCAAGATAGACAGAGAGAGAAAGTACATCCATACCCGAACTCGGATTCAAACCCAGAACCTCCCTATCTGCAGTCAGGCACTCTGACCACTAGATTAGGTGGGTGGCTTTGAATGTATTGGATTGCCTAAATAATTTTCAAAGACATACAAATCAGTATTTTTAAATTTTAAACATTTAATCCCATAACGTTAAATTTAAGCAATAATCATTAAAATTAAATATAAACGTTTCACATTATTTATTCTTCTGTCAGCCCTTTATGCTGAAATCCAAAAGTGTTTACATTATACTAGTATTACATTTATACTTAGAACTTACCGTGGAGGTTGCACTCGATATATATGAGAAATTTTTAAACAAATGCAGGCGAGAAAACAGTGTATTTAAATTCGTATTACATTTTATGCGCATTTCCTGGTGACCATGAAACTTTATCATGTAATTTTATAACGGAAAGATTTATGACGTGTATTCAGAAGCTTAAATGTCAGGTGGCTGACCCTTTTCTGAAAATTAGAAAGTTGGCGAAGTGATTAGGAAATTAATGAAGCTTTTCGGCTGTAAGCTCTAATTATGTGAAGAAAGAAGGCTTCGCATTACTTGACAACAACGCGAATATTTAAAAATTTCTGACTGGCAAATTTGCATGATATAAAGTTTTCGAAATTGCATTGATTAGGATAAGCGTTGCTTTCCGCTCACACTTTGAAATTGCAAAATGGTATTTATGACATTTGGAGTTCTGGATTTTGCGCATACTCTGAAGTAATGTTAATCATGTATTCCGAAAAGTATTTTAAGCAGAATTTCAAAATGAGCTTGCTGTAAATTTATACATATTTGTATTTTAAGAAGAGGAGAAAAAAAAACATTCATTTGTGATTTGCAGTAAATTTCAGATTTATAAGAGAAAAATTAATTACTTATTGTTGAAATAATTAACTATTTGATAAATAAAATAATGAAACTTAATTAATTTTAGATGTAGACTATAATTACAATTAAAATATTGTTATAAAATACTTCAGAAGAATAAAATTTTTAATATCTATGTATGATATGTAATTATTAGAAGTATTTCATTGAAACCAAAATAAGTTATTTTATATGACTTTATATTATAATATAATAAATATGTTTAGTTAGTATATTATAACTCACACACACACACACATCATTCACTTTATTTCTAATTACATGTGTACAGTAATAATAATAAACTTTTTTTAGTAAAAAAGTAATTTTTTTTTACCTAAATCCTATTAATTTTCATGTATTTCTGTATAAATTCCTTATATATGAATTTATATAAATATTTGAGTTTGAGACCATAATTTTTAATCAGACAGCTGCAACAATAATATTATTATACATTTATGTAAAATTTACATAATTTTAAGATTATATATATTTTATTTTACCTTTCTCACAGGTGTAAATTTCTCTTCCTGCTTTCAACAGCACTGCAGTTTGTGACAGTAAATTTTTAGCTATGTTTCATGTAAGTTATATTTTGCTTGATTTTCATCCATTTGTATACCTTTATCAATAGGAATACCTAAACAAAAAATCTCTATTTATTTATTCTATTTATAGCAATTTGAACATCAAGAAAGAATTTATTTAAAATATTTAAATTTTGTAACTTTAAAATATCTAATGTAAAATGTTGTTGCGGATTACACTAAGGGGCACTTCAGCCTAGCTTATTTAGTGCTGTATGATATAAGAGAGTTCTCGTCCCCCTAAGAGATTTCTCGCCAAATCTCCGTCCTTAACTTTGATCATAGTCTTTCTGGTTTTCACTTTGGTATTGCTAATTTAAATTTCTGTTGCTTTGAATTTTTAGTTACCAAATTTCGTTTTTTTTCCTCATATTTTCATAATAAGGAAAATATCTGCAGCTTTTGTTCAGTATCTGTAAGCAATGTTGTATCAGATTTAATACACAGTATCAACATAAAGTATTTACAAATGAAAATATCATAACTTATTCAATATCTGCATTTCTGTTAATGAATATATTTATAATCATTTATTCAGTATCTATATTCATTTTTAACAGAACCCATTTTAAATATTAGCGCATTATTTAAACACTTTATTATAATACATGACTTTATTATTATATATTCAGAAATTACAATTTATTATTTGTAAAATAAGTTAATTGATTTTTTGAATTAATACTTCTTCTAAATATTTCATAATTATAAATTAAAATAACTAGCATTTTCATTCTAAGAATTAACATTCTTTTTTTTCCTTTTTTTTTTTTGCACAAAAATGTAAGAACATTTTTTCAAAATTGATGACTTCCATAAACTTTTATGAAAGCAATAAATTATTGCTGTACTAATTTTCCACTCTTTTGAATTTTATAATTGTCAAAATTACTTAAACATTTTTTTGATGATAAATACTTAAGACGCTTTTAATCCATTAGTATTTTACTTTCATAATAAGTTTCAACTAAAAAGATATCTAAGTATTTACTCAAACTTCTTGGAATCAGCTTAAAATTCAAATTGATATTTCCTACAAAATAAGAAAATAAATTTTGACAGCATTTTTGAAAAATATCTATAAAAAATATTTTCTATTGGTGGATATTTTCTTTCTTTTTAAGCCAATTAGGAGAAGGAATAGGCATTTCAGCCAAGTATCTTTGGTGAAGTGAAATATGGAAGTACAAAATATACGACTGAAAGTTTTCTGAAAAGTTATATATTGAATAGCTTCTTTTTCCTTTTTTGTATACTCACTTGCAGAATTTATTTTTTTCATTTTAGTGCAATTAATAATTGAAAAGTATTTTGTTGCTTAAAAACGTCATTTTTAATTTGCATTAGAGTTGGATCTCTTAAAAACCAACTTATGATAAAAATATAAATGACAACAAAAATGCTTATAAAAGTTTTAAATATTTGCGATTTCTTAAAAAATTATTTTTATGCAATTTTAAAAGAAATAAATTATTAAATGCTGAGTAACTTTTTAAAAAATGTAGTTTTAATATTTCCAGTTATGATGTTTATGATAATAAACAATTGGGGAAATCATGAAATAATAATTAAATAATATACCAAAATATAAATTTTAAAGTAAATAAAACCAGCAAAATTAGCCAATCTTATATTTATTATTTTCTATTTCCTTAAAATTAAAGAGTAATAAATTTATAAAATGCAATTGAATTTTTTTTTTCCAAAATTAGATTTTAATCCAAAATCATCCTAGGTTAGTCTAACAAATAAAAGTCTTTTGACGTGTTATGTACAAAATTATAAAAATAAATCAAAACCTATATCTAAATGTGTTATAGAATTTTTCTATGTTAAAGTTGTGTGTGTGATAAAAGTTAATGTATCAAATAGACAATAAAATTTTCTTTAAATATTTAGTGTAGAAGTAAAATTATGGCATTATATTTATTAAAATTTCTGTAAAAAATAAAATCCAGTAGGCTCTAAAATATTAATGTATCCATTTCATATCGCATTATTATTGAGAGATTTCAAATGAATTTTTTTTTCAAAAATTCAAAGCATTACTGCCAATATCAAATTTTAAATTTAAACCATAAAATAAATGTCATCCATGGCTTTAAAAATGTAACATTATTATTTATTTTCGTCTTAATTTTCTAAAATTTCTTAAACTTTTTATTTCAAAGTAGATATTTTGGTTTCAAACTCAAAAACTAGAATTAAAAGGTCATAGGAAATAAAACTATACTTATACCAAAAATTGTGACTAAAATTTGTGTAAATATTGCTTAGTTTAACTTTTTATTTCTTTTTCTGAAAATAATACTTTTATTTTGATTATTTGAAGTAATTAAATGGATTGCAGCCTCCTAATTTATAGATTTTGTGATTAATATAGGTAAATATTATTTTTGATTAATATATGCAAATATATGATATCCACAGAGATTTAATAAATCTTGTAATAATTTGATTATAATCCCGGAAAAGCAATAAAACGTTTCCATTTTAATTTTTCCAAATTGTATTTTATTTTAAGTGTTTTCAAAATAAAATATTTAGAGTACAAAAAACTTACAAATTTAAAATAAATCCTGATATATTATAGGCGCATTATAAGTCTACATATAATCAAAGGTGATATACAATTTATATCATAGATTTTCCTCAGCCTAATTTTTCTTTTCCAAAGTCTCAAACGAATCCATTTTCAAGATATTCTTAACAAAGATAAAAAAAGGGGAAAATAAGAGTTAAAAAACCCTAAAATGTGTCACCAACACACATTTATGTGAAACAAATTTAAAATATGCAAATACCTATGTACTTATGCAGCTGCTTATAGCCCTGACTCGATCTTGTTACACCGTTTCCAGAAAAGGAAAATAATTCTCAACGATATACAAAAAATAGGGAAGAAAATCCCTATGTATTAGTAAGCGCGAATAAAAACATTGCAGAAGGTAACACGAGGGTAAAAAAAATAAATAGCAACGTTTCTGCGATGCCCTTTTTCTTGGGACAACATATATATCTATTCCAAACAACGCGGTGAGTTCCGAAATTGGGATCTACGCCATGTACCACCTTATCTACATAATAAGGGTTGAAGGGGAAACAGGAAAATGTAGGGAAGTTGTTGAGATCGTAGGGAAAAATGTCGAAGAGGCGGTATATAAATCACATGTTTGATGGCGTCACGACATGAACCAGGCATTTCGGAGGGAAATGATGAAAAAAGACTGTGGAAGACCTTATGACTCGATCAGTCGGAAGCTCTTCATTATTTTTGAGATACAGCTAATCTGAGTGGAATTTTTTTTTTTTAATTCTCCTCCCTATTTTCGTTAGGCGGGGAATTTAGTGTTTTTGTTGTAGCATTTATATTTTCGATGCTTTACAAGTTATGAAAAGAAGTATACAGAAAATTATTTCTTTGCTTTTACAATACTTTATGTAAATAAAAATTCTTAATATTTTAATTTATAAATTAAAATTGATTGACTAACTTGATAGCCATAAAAATTAAAATAAAATTTTATAATTAATTATGGCTATGAATATTTGAACAAATCCTTCACAGTAAAAATATATTTTACAATGTCGAGAAATATAAGAGTTCAGAATATTAGTACCTTATTAATTATGTGTAAATTTTTGATAAAGTAAAGAGTAATGTTAAAATGTTTGCTGCATTTGAATGAATTAAATAGAGTTTTATCCCATAATTTCCTTAAAAATTTAAAAGAAAATCGACATGCTTTATCTCACATTTTCTCTGCATCAATCCACTGCACTCTCCATAAATTGCACGAAGTATCCGAAAAAGTATTTTTGGATATGCAAATTCCGATATTTTAGTCGGACTTTTAGGCTCTTTTGAAAGGAAATCATTGGTTTATTCATCGATTCTTAGGTGACGTGGCATGCGACGTCATAGCGATAGCTCATGACGTCACACTTGTCGGAATGGACTCAATGAAGCCATTGTTTTTCCTTCCCGTTTGTTTTAACCCAGAACCTAAAAATAGAAATAGGAGGACCATTGTTAAAAAGAAGTAACAATTGCGAAAAAAGCTATTTACGTAACCTATAGAAAAAAAAGGAGAATTTATTGATTGCCTTTACTTAATCACCCTTTAATTTAAGTTGTGGAAAAATGGTAAATTAAAGGGAAACAATTTTTGTTTAATTTTTTGAATATGAAATATCCAAATCTAACACTAAATATCAAACTCATGAATTATTCTAATAAAGGACAGAATGTAGAACATTCAGCTGCTAGCGGCAAAAAATAAACAAAAACATTAATAATTATTAATAACAAATCAGCATCCAGTCTATATTTTGAACCAAAACATCCAGTGTTTATTGCTTATGGTTCAAAATATTGAAGTACAAGTAGGATTAATTTATTTCATGATAAATTTAGTCATATTCAATAAAAAGTCTAAGGAAAAAAGTTTTTCAATTTGAGTTTCTTTGACCTAAACACACAAAACTACTTGTTGAAGGAGGCTGTGCTCTCAAAAAATGTGTACAAGATTATATATATATATATATATTAGGAGGTATCTTTATTGCGATATGGGGGAACCATAGTCAAGTGATGGTTTTAACCTATGATTACAGCAAATCAAAGTTACGAGACATTGGTGACTGAAGAGACTTAACCATTATAAGCTTAATTACATTTTAAAATTTGTATGTGAAATATGAGAATATTTCAAATGAATCTTTCACTTATCCCCAGCTACAAAATATTAACTATTTCCTTTTCATTTTGAATTGTAACTATTTTTATAAGTTAACAATTTTCCCACCAATACCTGTTAGGAATTCAATCATTTCTTTCATAACTTTGTTTCCTTTAAGCCTATGGATTCTAATTTTCTATGCATTTTAAAACAAATAATACCATGCTTTTGTTGTTGTTATTTATAACATTTAGTAAGCCAAGCTATATTCCCTACACTATGTGAAATTAAGCCAGAAGAGCGCGTCTTTCTTTTAACCAATACAAAGGTAAGTATGCCTTTTTGCCTTAATACTGCTTCGATAGATGGCACTTCTAGAGAAACTACTGCCTCAATTTTGACTTTGATGTGGAAGGGGAAGACAATTTCTCCGGACCATTACACTCATGGTATTTGCTCAACGACATACCAAAGTACTTTTGATCCCAGAGATTGATTTAACAAGCACATATATCACAGGTATTTGGTGGGTCTTTGGTGGCATTGGTAATCGAACCCAACCTCTCCGGATAGATGACCGATGCCCTGACCACTACGCTACCATGGCCGTAATATTTTGATTCAGATACTTTAATCATATAGTAAAAGCTTTATACCTTAATGCTAAATAAGTACTTCCTCTAATAAAACTGAGTAATACTTAATAAATATAAATTTGAAAAATCATGTTAAATCCGGTTCACTGGAGAAAGAAGAGAGAAGGATATTATATATTTGCTTTATATTAACATGCCTTCGAAGTGGGCGCTTATAAGTTTTTAGTGCTTCTTAATGTGTAATGTGTGGATAATGTTTTGCAGGAACTTAAGAGATTTAGCAAAGATTTTATAATAAAATGTTAAATGTTTCATTCATAAGAGAATCGTCTCTTAATAACGCTGAATATCCCTCGACAAAAATTTTTAGCGATTCTGACAAAAGCAACTCCAACTGTACAGATTTATTGAAATATTTATGATGATTATTGAAAATAATTAACTAAGAGAAGATGAGAATCAACATTTTACACTAAATCATTGCAGTTTTCATCTTTAAGGATTTTTCTGAAATACGTAGTGTATAAAGATCAATGACACCTGAAACAGAAGTCTACTCAAAATTGCATGGTATTTAATTTTAGTAGCACGTAACTTAATGAGAAATAGAATAATTGCGGTTTACCTGTTGTATTCTAAGTAGGCTTAACGAAAAATAGCTAACCCATCGTAAAGGTTAAAGGGTTTTCCATAGCTAATTCACAGCAAGGTCAAAGAAATTTTCTACAGCTAATTCACAACAAGCTGTAAGAATTTTCCATAACTAGGTAAAATAATCCTTTTCCGTAGCTAATTCCCAGCAAGATAAAATAAACTTCCATAGCGATTCACATCAAGGTCAAAGAATTTATTATAGCTGTCTCAAAGCAATTTAAAGTAATTTTCTATAGCTGATTCACAACAAAGTCACAGAATTTTTCACAGCTATTTCACAACAATGTAAAAGTTACTGTTTCACAACAAGGTCAAAGAATTTTCTAAAACTGATTTACAGCAAGCTAAAAGAATTTTCCATATCTAATTCACAGCAAGGTAAAAGAATTTCCAATAATTAATTCATAGCAACCTCAAAGAATTTTAAATAGCTGATTCACAGCAAAGCCAAAAAAAATCACTTATAACTCCTTTGATCAATGCTGCAATATTTTATCTTACAGAAATTCACTGCCCAAGTTTTTATTTACAAACACAAGAGGACTTTAGATATCTAAATTAGTTATCGTCGAACTTAAGTAAAAATATTTTCTTTTCGATCTATACCTATTCGAAGACCGTGATGTAGTTTATCAATATTTGATTGTCTATAGGGATGAAATATTTAAGAGGAGAACATGAACATAGGTTAGGTATTAACACGCTATTTAATAGACCAAATAATGATATGTTAAAACCAGGTATGATTTCTTATGCTGCAGATTTTCACCTATAGGCTTTTTGTAAATCTACCTAAATGAAAATACAAATCTCAAAATATAAAGATAGACATTTATGCATGCAAAATCTACAGAATAAAAAAGTCACGAAAACACTGGATTCTTTTATTACAAAATATATTCAAAACACAAAAATAAAAATCGATTGTTTTTCAAGAAAAAAAATTTAAACCGAAATACACAAATAACAAATAGGTATCCCGGTTTTACTTCCGCGGTTCTAGTTTATGGAAAAGGGAAACTTAAATAACATGTCTCTGCTTCCTTTGTTTGTTTTGTTGTTTTTCATATTTTTTTACTTCCATTTCTGATTCCTTTTTATTGCTTTTCAGTTTCTTTTTTCCCTTTCCCGGGGATGAAAGAAGTAATCACAGCAGTACATATTTCTTTCGATTTTCAAACCATCGTCGAATACGGTTAAGGTGATAAGTATAAAAAGGTTAAAAGTCTATAAAAACACGCCTGAGACTTAAAAGACGTGGCTTGCTTCCTAAGACTGCTTTAATACCAATTGGGTCAAAAATTGAAGTCAACAAATTTGTTGTTGTTAAAATGTATTGGCTTGATTAGGAAGTAGAGATTTTTCACTGAAAAAATTTCATATAATGGAAGGAGAAGGATAAAAACGCCTCGGTTACATGGATGTTTCAGCGTTTAACTGTGTCTTGCTATGAAGAATGATTGAAAATTAAAGGATAAACAGACCCTAAATATTCATGAACATAAAATTAGTTCCTGGAAACTTTCTTGAATTTTGCGTAAACATTTTTTAAAATTTGTAATTATGATTCATGAGAATATTGATTAATGTAGCAACCAACGTGACAGACACAACAGCTATTAATTAAAAACAAATGAAAATAAAATATTATCCATGAAATTGAAATATTTCTAAGAAAAGTAAAGCAATGCTATGCTTCAATTTTCTTTTAAGAAATCTAGAATCGAAGCAACTTAAAATATTTTTGAAAATTTGAATGATGTGTATATAGGATTATAATACACTGTTGGACAATTGCTAAGGACGGATCACAAATTGCAATGCAGCATAAAATTGAGCGAGACGTGAGGCCTAGTAAGGTAAAACATAGTTGTCACACTGTTCAAACATTAAATTAAACAATATTTATAGTTCTGAAAAGTACAAAAGCTGTCAAACATCTGAAAGAAAAAAAATGTCCATTTGATGCTGCATATGGAAAAATAAAACAATGCATCTAAAAGTCAGCAGGAACCTAGAAGAAAGGTATCAGTACGGGATATGTCCACCTTGGAGAGTGATGCAACATTTCACACGTTGTATCATGCTTTCACAACATTATCTAGCAGCTGTTGAGACAATTTATCCCATTTCTCTGTGAGAACCCATGAGGATGTTCTTGTTTCTCAGAGGATAGTTTCGACCAACAACTTGCCTCCCCAAAGCATCGCACACATTTTCAATGGGGTGAAGATCTTGAGAACGTGATGGCCATACGAGGCGTTGAATACCCTCGCTGTCTAGACAATCCTGAACAGCGAGTATTCGATAACATGTAGCGTTGTCGTCCATAAAAACAAATTTATAACCGACAGCATTACGGAAAAGACGAACATGAGGAAATAGAACTTCATTAATGTATTGTTGGCCCGTCATAGTCCCATTCGCAACCACATGTAGGGGTGTGCGGCCTTTAATCATGATGCCAACGCACACCATGACAATGCATGCCGGATATCGGTTTCTTTCCTGGGTATTTTCTGGACGATAAACAGTACCAATCTCGCGCCAGATCAGTTAGGATCTACAATCCGATGACAGTCTGAACCTACTCTCATCTGAGAATAGTACGCATGCTCAGTGCTGAAAAGTCCAATTGCGATGTTCACGACATCATTGCAAACGGGCTGTACGGTGCTGTATGGTCAATGGGACACTCACAACAGGTCTGCGGGCGTATAGTCCTCCTCCCCTAAAACATCTGGCAACAGTTCTTCGGGAGATCTGCTTTCCTGAGGCAGCAAGAAACTGATGTGCGACCTGCTGAGGTGTATTGCGCCTGTTCCTTTTTGCTGATAGGACGATATATCTGTCTTCTGCAGTCGTCGTACTTCTAACACGACCTCCCCCATGCCACCTACTACACATTCCAGTAGTTTTAAATGACTTCCACAGTCGTGAAACAACACTGTGAGCGATGTCGAACTCCCTGGCAACATCTGTTATTTTTCACTCTTCTTCGATCTCTCCAATAATTCAGCCACGCAAAGAATCATCTAAGTAATGTCAGGAAGACATGCCAAA
This sequence comes from Latrodectus elegans, assembly GCA_030067965.1. NCBI lineage: Eukaryota > Metazoa > Arthropoda > Arachnida > Araneae > Theridiidae > Latrodectus > Latrodectus elegans. Next base: position 9,154,328 of record CM057820.1, read on the forward strand.
AATTTCAAGTTCGTCTATTAAATCTTTCCCGTAAAACTTGACTTGAAACAACAACTGTCCACACGCGCCAAAACCTTTAAAGCTCTTATGAACGCTATCACGTGATGAACAGACGTGGAAAAAAATTTGCATACGCATATACGCATACTTCTTCTCACTATATCCCGCACTTAGTCTAATTTTCCACATTTTGCTTCCTTTCATTTTGTGGTTGCTATGGACGATAGTGTTACCCGTCCTTAGCAATTGTCCAGCAGTGTATTTAGTCGTTATAAATGAATGATCACAAACAGCGAGTTCATGATCATAAATGTTCATACTTGCTTACTGAAGTTTAAGTATTTTATGGCTTATTTATGCACAATAGTTATTGTTGTTGTTTCATGAACATACTTCCTTTTACCTGGCCTTGAATTGGGCTTTACCAGTTAGATAGAAGTACCATGGTGATTTTGAAGCAAAGACCAAGCAGAAAACCCCAATACACTTGGCTTGCCAAATACAAAGGTATCATTTCACTTGGAGGACATTGCGAGCATCTCCAAGTGTCCCAATTGCCTTTAGGCAACACGATGAATTTTCGATTAAGACGGGATTTGAACTCACTAACTTCAGATAATGATAACGATGTCCTAACCAACCAAACCATCACGACGTTTTATGAACAGTACTAAAGAATTTATTTTGAGCTACCTTATTGTCTATTTTTTTTAATAGTTGTCGTTATGGAATCAGGGTCCGAAAAACTTCAACATTTGCACTGTTAGCTATAAATATGTTCAGTGTGTTGGGGCAGCTCAGTTTAATACCACTCAAATTCATAATTATTATCGTCTTTTTCGTTATCATTTCCGATGTTTTAGTTTGAATATCAGAAGCAATATCTTAGGAAGTAGTATCTCGGAAATGAGAACATTCCAACAGAACTAATACATTATTTTACAATTCCTCTCCTCTCACTTCTAATTTTCCCCAGTCATATACTTCTTCTGCCCAGCGTACCGAGCTGGCAGCCGAATGGTTACCCGTCTTGCCTTCGGTTCAACAGTTCGTGGGTTCGAATCCCACCTTAGTCAGGGATGTTTGCAGTGGTTCGGAATCCACTTTACATCGTAGGTCCCGGTCTAATTAGCTCTCATGTGCAAAAAATGACCGTTGAGCGACAAACAAATCAAACCAATCTTCTGCCCAGCGATTTTTCTCCCTCAATGCAGCCTTATGGCAGCAACTCTCAAGAAAAGGATTAACAAAACTGATAAAGTTAGTATGAATAGAATTTTTAATAATCACAAAAGTTTTGCTCATTTTTACCACTATTTGCCCCCAAAAAAGTTATGTAGCCATAGGCTTGAGTAGGTACCTACAAAGAATATTTGATTTATTCATTAAATTTGGGTTTTTATAAACTCAAAGTCCTTTATCTTGTATATTAGTTGTGACAAGTATGTGTATGAATGTGACTGAGAGTTGGAAATTATATATATCGTTTTATTTGAGGTAAATTTAGTTGATATTAATGTCTACTGTAATTGTTTTCAATGTAAAAGTTATTTAGATGTCATAATCCTAAAAATAATCACATCATTAATAGTAATATTTATACTGTAAATTAAACAAACGACAGTGGGTAATAAACGTTTTAAGGAAATGCAATTACAATTTGATCTTTGTCACAAAATTTAGTTCAATTAGTCTTTGAAATGGAGGTTTTCATCTTCAAAATGATTGCTCCATTTTATCAGCAATATCAACTACTTACATTCTACTTGAAATTATAGTGTGTTTTATTCAGCATGAGTCTGTAGTGTCCCCAAACCCAATTTCATTAGTTTAAAAAAATCCGTAATCAGGTCGGATCGACGGTATATCACTGGTATGTCTGGATGTCATACAAAGGGTCATCGGGAAACGAACATAATCCTTTACAAGATTATGTTCGCCGTCCGAATTGTTAGTTAACTTATTATCGATTAACCATAAATGATTTTTTTGAAATCGATTAATTCATTTTGGAGATCCTAAAATGAAAAAAATGGATGTATAATTTCTCAAGTTTATTAAAACATAGTATTTACCTAAAGTCTTGTATAATAATCAGTCCTTTTCATTTTTTGTTTATGGACCACTAAAGAACATATTCAACATCGATTTTTTAAATTTTTTTTAAGACATTACATGATTAATAGTATTGTTGTGTTGTAAAAATCCCTAAACTTACTGAAATCAGCTTGGTTTGGGTGTTATTCTAAAAACATTTCTCTTATATCCTTTCACATCTTCAATGAATGAACAAGAGGTGAGGTACTCCAAATGAAATCAAAACCGAAACTGAGGATCTACTGAGGAAACTGAGGGCTATAAATATTCTATTGGAAAAATTTTTTTTCCAGCATAGGACTTTGAAGTTTAATAGACAAGCAACATTATTCAAGAGAGATGAAAAACGATTTGTGGTCCATTGGGTTTGGCAACTCTGCACATGATATTCCGAAAGCTGCGAAGTGTTCGTTAGAATTCGTTTTAGTTCGCTATCCGAACACAAAAATCTCTCTTGAAAGTGTTCGTTGTCTGACTTGTACGCAGTCCGAATTGTTCGTTAACTGATCACATACTGTATCATTAAATTTGCACAGTTTTTTTTTAAAGTATTGGAAGACTAACGTGGTTCCATGTTCAATTTAAAAATATACAAAAACACAAAACACATTTTATATCTTGTAGATAAACATTTAATATCTTTTCAATCATTTTTATCAGTTTTGAATATGTCAAATAAAATACTATTTCGGTTCTTGAGTATTTCTACAACAGATCTTCTTCCATTTCAATTTAAACAAATTCATGGTTTTCAGTTAATTTTACTTGTGCTTTTTCTATCTCGCAAAGCAACAATCTAGAACTTTCAAATCTAAAAAAAATTCGCCAATCGGTACTTCACATTTCAAATTTTCTACTCTTAAGCTTTTATACCTCTTAAATAATAAAAAGGAGACTTGAACTCATTGGGTACTTTTATAAAAAAATGTTCATGGATTCATGTACGAAATTTGATTTTATCAGATCATTGTCTAAAATAATCAACTGCAACATGGATAATGAAGGAATATATCGATGTCATTCATAAATCTTTTAATATCAGTTGTATGATACCAATGGATTAAAATATTAAAAATTAAATCTTTTAATGCATTGGTATCATACAATTGATATTAACTCATTTTCGTATGAATTTGAAACAATATAATATAAATATAGTACTACTTTCCTATTTGTTTGCATTTTGGGAACTAAATATTATTTCAGTCCATAACACATTTAGCATGATGAATTATGTAAATTAACTAGAAACATGTAACCTGTTATTAATTTACTGTGTCAATTATATGTCAATTCTAAATTCCTTGAAGCGAAAGTATCATTTTTGCAGCAAAAAAAAAAAAAAAAAAAAGAAAATAGAATATGTTTGCAAGTATTTTGTACATATAGCTGTAAAAACAAGAATTTTGAAAAAAAATAATATTTTACGGTACTTTCAAAACTTCATTTTCTTTCATTGTATTAATTCAAGATAAAATATAATAGTTATTAAAATAATTTATTGTTTAAAAATTACTTTTTGCTAAAAATAAGACTTTTTCAAATTTTGCAATAAAATCTATACCTTTAATTATATTTGAAAAGTATACGTAAAAAAAACCACAATGTAATTTGCTTCCTCAATAATTATTTAATTACTTTTTTTAAATTTAAATTCAATAAATATATAACCTTAGAAAATTGTTGGAAACATTCTGAATAAAAATTTTAATTCTGATAACAAACTGAAAATTTAATTTTTCTTATTTTAAATACCCCTTCTCAGTTTAACATCCGACTCTATTTTCTGCGAAGAATTTAATTAGAGACTTGGAAATATATTCTCTGTTATTTTTTTCCTTCAACTTTTCCCCGCAGCTATTTAAGTTTTTAATCCAATAAAGGAGAGAATTTATTTTATTCCTAGAATTTATATATATATATATATATATATATATATATATATATATATATATATATATATATATATATATATATATATATATATATATATATATATATATATATATATATGTATATTGACTGTATTATTAATGTAATTCCGAAACGCAAAAGTTAATAGTGAGAGTTATCTGTTATTCTAAACTTATAGAAACAACGCTTAATTCTCGTCTGAAATTCTGTCTCTTTTCACTGAGATGTGATGCCGAGAGCTTTTTTTTCAAAGTTCTCTTAAAATTCTTCTTCTCGCCATCGAATTCTAAAATTAATTTCCTTTCTGTCAAGATGGCCGCCCTCTCGAGATGTAAACACATGGAACAACTTTTATCTCGACAATTTCTCGGGTCGTAAAAATAAGTGGAAGCATGTCTCGAGAAATATTCGACAATCAACGAAACAAGCAAAATCTGTGGACTTGCAGAATCTCATCCCGGTTTTGATTACAAAAGTACTCTTCTCTTTTGAAGGTATCGTGTAAAGATTTGTTGGACATGTCATTAAGAAAGTGATTGATTGCGTTCTTTAAATACGCCTGTTTTAATGATTTTTTGTTGACTGCTAAAGAGCTTCCTCCAACTTACTGCGGATTTTTTTTTCTTAAATTAATAAAAGGAAATTTCTTATTTTCATTAATATTTTATTTGATTGCAGCGAATACGCGTTGATCATTTTCTTCTTTCTAAAATAAATTACAATTAGATTTAAATCAATGCAGTACAGAGGTGTCTAAATGTAGATTTATTTGAAATTTGGAATAAATGTTTAAATTTTTCGAATGATATTTTATTTATTTCTTGTAAAAGGATTTATAAAGAATTACTTATAAATAAATAGCTATATTTAATTGAGCTAATACGCATTTTGAATTCTTATGTTTGTAAGAAAGGTTTCTTCCCTCTATTTTTTGATGTTTATCTGTGTTGTTTGACTCACCACTTCTACAAGGGTTGAAAGCCGGGACTTACTCTGGCTCTTTCCTGTGGTAGGAAGTCCAGCACTTGCCTTGCACGTCTCGCAGCTGGCCACCTGAAATGCCGCACTTTTGTAGCGGGTAACAAGACCTTCCCCCTCTGGCCTAAATTCCATGGACACCAAGCTTCTCTTGAGCATATCCTGAATTGTATGAATATACTATGGGAAGAAATTTACACTTCTCTCCTTGTCATCGATTTCCTCTCAGTCAACGGATTCCTAGATTTGGTCAGATTACGTGAACTTCTTCAGACCATTGAAGATAAGCAACAACAACAACATTTTCTGATGTATTTTTATACTTGCTTTTATATATTTCTTTATATCCTTTGATCTCTCTGCCAAGATATTTATTATGTCTAACAGGGTTTTGTTTGTGTTATTAATTTATACTTGTGAAACTATCTATTCTATTTCTCCTTCTATCTGAATTTTTATTTATATAAATATAAATTTTCCTGCCTAAATATTTACATACCTATATATATAACTTTATATACTTCTTTTTCTTAATATGTTTTTTTTAACTATCTATGTATCGAAAATATCAACTATAAAATTGTACATTATCTACTACTTGGGTATTCGTTAAAATTTGTTTAAAATACACAATACTAGATAAACGGATAGTAGATATATAAGTATTATAATTATATAGATAATACCATTGATGATTATGTAATTAGTTTCTTAATACGTGACACTAGAAGCTTCAGAAGAAGCCTTTATATTTGGCATTGTGAAATCATATTGTGCAAATAAATTAGTCAATAAGTGACGGTCAGTTTAATTGGTTTGTTTTGTTTGTTGATCAACGGTCATTTTTTGCACACGAGGGCTAATTAGACCGGGACCTACGGTTTAAAGTGGATTCCGAACCACTACAAGCATCTATGCCCAAAACAGATTCGAACTGGTCAACCGATGGCAAGAGGCCTAACCATTCGGCTGCCAGCTCGTCTCAATTTAATTAAACTGAAAGTTGATAATAAGTGATATTTCACCAATTTGTACTATAAATACAGATTTGACTTATATTTATAGTACTGATTTGTAATTTCATAGTTTTGTAATTTGTGAAGAAATACTAAGCTCAGAAAAGCCTTATTTTAAATAAATGATTTTGTTCATTAAAATACATTTATTAGAACTTTCCTCATAAAGAAATTATTACTACACATTTGAAAATCTCTTATTTACATTGTATTTAATTAATTTGTTATTTTTATAGTATAAAAATAATTTAAAAAATAGAATAGTTTGAAATCATTGCATTATTTGCTTATAAATTAGTCAATAATTAAAGATTAAATAGGTATTTATGAAGTAGAAAATAAGTAATCTATACCATCGTCCGATTACTAAAACTTCATAAAGCAATAAAAATGTTTTAAGTTAAAATTGCATTAACATTTTATGAATGCTGGTTATTTTAATTTAATAGCATTTAATTGTACTCGAGTTTGTAATTTTTATTATAATTTTCCATTTATTTTAAGAAATATTTTTAAATGTTCAATGTATAACAATTACAAAAAATAATTGTTCCCTGTTTAAGTCGTGTATATTAGATATGTGTATACATATTTATGTATATAATCAAAATATTCATCAATACATTAGCATTTTATAATTACAAAGAATTCTAATATAGTATTTGAAAACTGTTAAGTATTTTGCATATTTTAAATTTCAATTCTATCAATTTCTTGACATTACATGATGTTTTACTTAAGAACAAGATTAAAATACAATCAAAAATTAATGTAACACCAATAATTAACTTCCAAACGCAATTTGCTTTCAGGCACCCCTGTTACTTCACGGAACATCACTGTTAATTTTCATATAATTGATTTCAAACTCAACTCGCCCTGCAGCACATTTCGAAATTGTCATTTAAGTTTTCAATAAATTAGTTAGATAATTCAATTAACTAACAATTCGATTTGCAATGCATGTAATATGTAAATAATATAAATAATTATTAATATAAATTCATAGCCATTATTTATTTCTTATAACTAATCATTGGAAAATATTCTTATTTACATATTATATTTTTTTTAAAAAAAACTACACATTTTAGTATATTTATAGATTTAACTGTTTTTGTTTGTTATAATAAAGGTAATTTTTTTTCCTGATTGTATCATATATATTTATTTTATAAAAGAAAATTTCTTATTTTTAAATATGAATGAAATAAGCTTATATATATATATATATATATATATATATATATATATATATATATATATATATATATATATATATATATATATATATATATATATACTATATATTATATATATAACTCAAACTTATTAATATTATATTTCTATTTAAAAATTTTTTATTCAATGAATTCTTATATTATTTTTTATTAAATATTAAAATTAATAATTTGTGGTTAGTTTTTTATGCTTTTTTCTTAAATGTAGGATTTGAAATGTGGGCAATATTACTCAAATTATTACATGAATTACAACTCAAAGAATTAAAGGTAAATTGTTGGTAAAATATTATATGTTACATTTGGGATGTTAAATATTCATGGTCTATCAATAAAGCATGCTGTATATATATATATATATATATATATACAGCATGCTTTATTGATATATATAATATCAAATAAAATATTATAAGCATTTTTAATTTTCTTAATCTTATAAGATGCAAAATGCTTAGTTAAAATGCATCAATACGATTAATTTAGACCAAAAATATAGGCAACACACATTATTACCCATAAAAGAATTTAAGTGACATCTAAGTATAAACTGTAATTTGATAGTGGAACATAGGTATTATTTTTAAAATTGCCTAGCTGGTAGTCGAATGACTAGCTTTTTTGTCTCCGGTCTCACAGTTCGAGAGTTTCAATCCCACCTGGGTTATTCTACTTTAAACCGTATGACCCGGTCTAGTTAGCCCTCGTGTACAAAAATTGAACTTTGAGTAACAAACAAATTAAACCGTTCATATATATATATATATATATATATACAGCATGCTTTATTGATAGACCATGAATATTTAACATCCCAAATGTAACATATAATATTTTACCAACAATTTACCTTTAATTCTTTGAGTTGTAATTCATGTAATAATTCAAATTTCTTGAAGTTGTATATTTGGTGTTGACATTGAATACCATTATGAAAATATAACCTTATGGATAAGATATTTCTTACATTTATACAAATGAAAGAGATGTTCAACATCAAGTATAAATCAATTCATCACTTTTATTCCTTTCTTAAGAAATATTAAACGTGGTTTTGAATTGAAATTTTTAAATTTCATCAAAATACCAAAATTACCGCCATGGTTTAGATCAGGAAGTTTTTTCAATAAACGCAATATTTTTAAGAACATTGTTATTAAGGCATTACATTATCTTTATTGGCCTTAAATATCTTAAAAATCGTGTATCTTAAAAATTTATTTTAGGTGTCTATCTGAAAAATTAGATTAACATCTAAAAAATTAAATTATGTTAGATATCCTAGTGAAAGTTTTGATTAGAGTAAATTTTCCAGTAAAAATAAACTCGAATTAGATAAATAGTTAAACAAAATAACAGAACCAAGTTAAATCGTACTTAACATTTGAAATTGCTTATACTGATGTGTTTATATTTATAGAATAAAAGACTCATCTAATAATTAACATTAAAGATAAATTAAGTTTAATATAATGTTTATACACAGGGAAAATTTTATTAAAATACAATATGCTTAATGTTGCATACTTCAAATATTTTTAAGTTAACTAACAGAATACCAGAATTATCTCTATAATTTAGATCATGGTTTCCCCAAACTTTTTTTTGTCGTGGACTACTTTCAAAGTTTGACTATTTTTGGTAGACCCCTGCTGCAGCATTTCTACTGTATTCCCAAAACTCCTAAAAAATATCATCCTAAAATGGGGGTGTTAAGAAGAAAAAAAAGTAGCACATTTTTTTGTGTCCTATTTATTAAAGTAATACTCGTGGTTATACAAAATTATAAACATTTATTATTATAAACAAACAATAAATGATAAACAATCAATAAATGACAAAAATCAACAATGAACTCGGCAATGTAAATCAACGATAAAAGATAGTCATACTTTTAATGAGACGGTGCATAGGCAGCACGCTGCAAGTCTCGACATGTGGTGTACACTTGTACTATTATCTATTGTCCCATTCAATTCTGTGTTTGATCTGAATCTCGAATATTTTTGAATACCTACCTAGTGAGAATGATGCTACCTGCCTACGTTGATAGGTAAATCCAAACTAAAACTTTTGTTCTTTATTATGAAAACAGAAAATTTTTGGTGGACCCCCACTTACAACTCGTGAACCCCTGTTTTCTTTTCACATCTACGTGGACCCCCACTTACAACTCGTGAACCCCTGTTTTCTTTTCACATCTACGTGGACCCCTGTATGGTCTTCTATGGACCCCTGGGGGCTCACTTGGACTACTTTGGGATCCTATGTTTTAGATCTTGAAATTCTTGCCATAAACGGAAGTGATTTTTTTTAGAGCCTAATGCATTACGGTATTATTTTTATTGGGTTGTATCTTCAAAAATTAACGCAACTAATCTATTTTTTCCTCTTATAATGCTTATATCTTCGTCTTGTAAATTAATGCAGTATCAATACTTTTTGAATATCCAAAGTAACTAATAACCATTAGACACGCAATTTATTTAGATATGCTGTCATTACTTCATTTGTAAATAGATTCTTCCATGTATTAGCAAGATATATTATAAGCTAGTATTCCATTGGATTTAACTTTGACTTCAAAAAAATAACGCTCTGTAAGAGGGGATAAATTTTAGAAAAAATCAAGTAAACTATAATAACAAGGTTTGATTTGAACTTAACAGTCATTTGATTATTTAAAATGTGTGAAAGATAATAGCATAACTAGAAAACATTGTGTCTGCTTGGAAATTCAACTCACAAAATTCTTTGAGACGTTACGAAATATTTTTAGCCAATCTGTTACCAAATTTAGAAATTTTACGTGGGCTATTTTTGCCTTTCACTTACATCTTCGTCCTAAAACAAGATAGGAGCAACTAAATTTGCATGGACACAGCAAGAGAAATTTGTTTACAATGTACGTTCCATCGTTTTCTGTTACGTCTTCCATTTATACACACAACTTTGAATGTAAAAGGTTCACCTATCAACACGAACTCTAAAAGACTCTGTTTATGTAAGGTATATGAATAATATATAGATAGATAGCTAAGGTGTGTATCTGTCCCTTTCTAAAAGCCACGTTATTCTATGCAGGTTCGCGACCATTTCGCCTCAGGAATGGCGAAAAGCATTCCTTTCGCTCAGCGAATTTAGGGAGAAGAAAGAAGTCTCAAATAGAATTTTCCCATTAGAAATACTCTTTCGAGAAGAAAAGCTTACCTTTTTATTTATTTATTTTATATATTTCAGACCCTTTTATTTTTTATTTTTTGGAAGAGATCATCCTCCGCTGCATAATACATGAAGGCTTAGCTTGCGTGTGGGACGAATTTTCAAAATGTGCTACAAATACGATCGGAGGCTAAGAAAGACAACGTGTCAAGAAAATTGCGGTTTGTCGACTTTTATATCTATTTCGAGGAAGAGCCTTAAAATACATGTCGGATATATAAACCTTGTAAATATGGAAGATTAAAGTAAATACAACAGAAAGTAATGTTATTCTATATATCCATAATTGATATGATAATGTTGTGATATAATTTATTTATAAAATACATCACAAATTATTTCTACTAAATATATTTTGTATTTATTTGTGTTATACCCAACACACCCAGTATGGCTGTCTTAATAGATGTCCATTTCTTAATGGTTTAATTGGTATTTTGACTGTGTTCCTGATTTTTTGTAAAGTATATCGACAGTATTATATAGACTTGTTTTCTTCAAATTTTATTCTCATTGGGGATTTTAAAATTCTATTAAATTATTAAGGATTAAATGTTCACATAACCCATATGTTTTAAATTTTAAAGCATGATTTGTTTACAGGTAGTAGGACTTTCTAAATTTAAATCAGAGTTGATCTTTTATTTTAATAAATACAAAAATTTGCTACTTTATCTTTGATAACTCAGTTAATTCCATGGTACCTTAAGATATCCTTATTATGAGTGATTTGATATCATTACTTCTGATGCAAAACTGAGTTTTGTTCTTTTGACAATAACTGTCTGCTTCACAATTTCAACGACGTTTTCTACAACATAGACTGACAACTCGAGGACCATAGCTTTGCCTACCATTCCGATTACCACCCAGACAGGAAGAACTGCGATGCATAAAGAACTTGAGAGCAGGAATGGTATGACATGTTGTTATCGGAAGCATCACATTTCTAATTTCAGCATCATGATAATTTTCCAGTACTTCTCTTTACATCATTCATTTTTGGCGATATCGTCGAAAATGCATATTAATAGAGTTCATTCACTTAGCCTTACGATCTCATTACTTGGGGTGATAATGGGATGGCTTTGGTTACATGTTTCTGTTACCTTTGATTCGGGTTGACGGAAATTGTAACAGGAGTCATTGCACTTCTTTTACACTAACACCATAGGTCGTATTAGTATAACTGAGAGAAGAGTACATTTAAGATAATGCATGACCACTTGTAGCTGGTATTTCATGGATTTTCTTGATAAAGTAATCAATGGCTGTATTTGACGAAAGGTTCTTCATATCATTCAACAATAAAAATAGTTTCTGAACAGCTGACAAGTCACTATGTGTTATCTCTACAGTTCCTGAGCTGTAGAGTATTGAATTAAAGAATTATGGGCTGTACTGCATGTACATACTATCCAATCTATACTTAATTAAAATATAGAGCCTATAAATGCTGTTATCTTGTTGGAGTATGACGCTATGGGCACAGATATCTTTTCGAAAATGTAATAATTTGTTATTTTGAGTACGACAGTTTGGATCCACTTAGAAATCAATTCATACTAGTATAGAGTCAATTCATATAAATTTCAATTTAGAGAAAAATGATAACATTCTTGAAAATATTAAGAAAGATCAGTAAAAAATGCCTTTGGAGGATATCGATACTGTAATGACATTCTAAGATGAACTAACACAGCTATTATACAGAGGTCGGGTGACTATGCGATTTAACTTCATCCTATTATTCATCAAGGCATGATTAGACAAGTTCCGCTAACTGGACAAGTGCATTATCAACCTGAAAAATTTCAGGTAATGCCAAAGTAATGTTTATATAATAAGACAGACACATACAGCTAAAATGTCTCTGTACTTATCTGCAGAGATATATCTTCTTAAGGTTACAACTGGTTCAGCATAAAATCAGCATGGTTACTAATATTATAACAGATCCACTTCTATGCTTGAATATTTGAAGGGGACAACCACATGATCATATTCTTGTGTAGGTGTCCTCCAAAAATGCTGGAATATTTTGGTACCAATTGCTCCAGATGGACGTGATCCAACAATTTGGCTTATATGCAAACCTAAAAGATGCAATAGTTTACGCTTTTGAAAAAAAAAGTTCAAGATTTACAGAAAATCAATAAAGCTACCACATACTACTGGAATATATATATTTCTAATTATAAAAATGCGTAGCTGCTATTTTCATACTTCTGAAAAGCATTGAAAAATTTAATTTTTATTCTCATGAGTTTCCACTGCTTTAGTTACCGCCTGTATATTCGGATGGGATACTCCTTATAGCTTAATTAATTATTTACGGAATTAATTTAATAACCACGGTATATACGAATGTATCCATGTAGTGGGAAATTAAATAGCAATATATGAGACTGGCTTACATGGTTCCTGTTGTGGTAACGACGACACAATAAACGAGAAAGGAAGGGCATGAACAAGATGAGAAAACATATTTCTAATTTACAGAAAAAGTGTAAATAGATTTTCAATGAAAAGAAAGAAAAAATTAACAAAAAGGAAAACAATCATTAATTGAGTATACGCTTAAAATTATAATCTTAGGTAAAGATTACACGTCTCCTGGGGACTGAAAATCTAACGTCCATGAAAATACTGGTGCTGACTCCACATATCCCCATCAGCTGCCGTGATGCGTACGACAAAGTCCTTAACACAGAAAGTTACACACACCAAGTTACACTCAGTGAAGAAAGTTCCACTCCCCTTTACACTAGGTAAATGAGGTCTGATGATCAAACGGGATAATGGACTGGACCACCCAGCCGGATCAACTGCTGTCCATACTTTTCATTCAGGTAGAGATGAATGTCAAACTATAACGAAAGAGATTCAAAGACTTTCCTGTACTTTTAAGTTTTAATATAATAAATGAAATTTTTAAAAATTTAAATCGTCCTTGCCTATTTATAAACTAATCATGCAGGGGATGTTTTGTTTTTCTCATTTTGGCTTTTTCTGATCTATTGCCAAGGTGTTAATGGCTTGAATCAATGGAAAACGGCTTCTCAAACCGTTGCTTTGATCCATATAAAAAAGGTTTCATTCACAAAATGAACTTCTACAATATTCTCAGACATTCGAAAGTGTACTTTATCTAGTTTCCGCTGCTCAAAGAATGTTGTTTGAAAATAGGCAGCGAATTCGTCGACAAGTTGGATCTACTACAACGCCATCTCAATACGATGTTATATTAATTATGTGTGATGTAGGGAAACTTTATCTGGCATCATGGATCGTTTAATACAGTGAGAATTGCAATAAAATGGCGTAATCATGAGCTCAACTGGTACGCAAAAAAACAGCCACTTTATGGTTGCTAATTTCTCGCATCCTTGTTTATGCCTACTGTCTTGTCTCGTTACTACCTCAACACAAAGGCGTCCAAATCATGCGTTGCTGTGTGATTTCACATTGTTTACGTTTAATTTTGTAATCTTTGAGTTTGTTACCACTGTACGTATACACACAGTGTTATAGGTGTGTGTGTTTGTATTGTGTATGTATCATATATATATATATATATATATATATATATATATATATATATATATATATATATATTTCCATTACGTTTTATAAACAGTCCTACATTAACTGACGCCGAGATGGCAGCCAAATGGTTAGCGCTCTTGCCTTCGGTTCAACAGTTCGTGGGTTCGAATCCCACCATGGGCATGGATGTTTGCAGTGGTTCGGAATCCACTTTAAACCATAGGTCCCGGTCTAATTGGCCCTCGTGTGCAAAAATGACCTTTGAGCAACAAAACAGACAAAATACATTAACTGACGTATATACAATGTTTGTAAACAATAAAATGCTACAATATTTTTTTCCACGGATTATGCAGTATTTGTTGTTGGTACATTTAGTGGTTTTTACTTTCTGTTTTGCTGGATCTATGGACACGAGTATATCAACAGCAATAAGAAATCTTACATTTTTTTTAAAAAATAATAATTACATTTATTTACGATAAAATTTACCAGTGAAAATTTTATTATTTGTTTATGTATACTACTTTTCATGTGTTTCATTTATTTAAAATAAGAAATATTTATGAATCTTATCGATTTGTTCTAAATATATGTTGCTTAAAAAATTTGAATACATTACCACATGCATTGCATGTTTCAACACACATGTGTTAATACAATTGTGTGAGTGAGGGAGAAAATAGTATTTTTTCACATTTATTAAATATTTATCTTTATGCACACATTCGCAAAAGCTGTTGAAAAGGAGAATAACTCAAAAAGTGAGAATATTTTCCGAAAATATTAAAATTACGAAAAAATAATTTTCTAAGTAACATATATGGTAACATATTTTTTAATACTTTCTTAAAAATTAAAATTTTTTTTCCCAACATCATTTATTTTCTTTCTATTTTCATTGCTCGGAAAAATGTTAGATTCCTTATTTATTTTCAGTCATATCCAAAGTTTTATTTCTTATATTTTTTAAAATAAAAGATTATATAAATGTTTGAGAAAAAAAATTGTTTCCGTGTCTTTAGGAAAAATAAGAAACTATCCGTTACTTTTGACCAGACCTAATTTTTGTCATAATTTTATTAGAAATATCTCTATTTTTTAACGTTTTTATCCTTAATTTCCTCAACATCTTTTTTTTAAAAAGGGGCATTACTCTCATTACCCCGTAGGCGTTACTGTAAAGTACGAATTTAATTTGGAATCTTTGCTAGATTAAGCTACACCAAACGCTGAATTATTAATTTAGAAAGAAAAATTGCATAAAATGTAAAAACATTTTTCTCCTCATATCTGTCATAAAACATTATATTACTTACAATTTGAGGAGCGAATCATTTTAAAGTTCATGCAAAATTAGATAAAATTTTATAAACTTGCTATCAAATAATGTGTCATTCCTTTACTCATATTAAACATTTAATGCATAATATTAGTATATATTCAATTTAAAGAAAGATAATAATTTATTTAAATGCTATGCATAATATTTATAAATAAGTATTTGCATTTATTTAAAATAGTTTTTTGATAATCAGATTTATGAAACAATTATTTTTAAATTCTGAAAGAAAAAAATAGTATTTTTATTTAATTTTTTGTATACTTTAATTTAAATTTTTTTGTATATTTTTTATCTAATTTTTGAATTTTTCAATGAAGTGATTTTTTTATATGAATTTATGTAGTTATGTCTTTCTTTTATGTTTTATGTATGCATATATGAGGCATGCATTGATTCAAATAGCATTAAATTGGCATACAATATATAGCACGAAAAAATATTACAATTTCATATATATATTACTAAAATATACAGAGTATAACCATATTCAGTACGTGATGTTCATTCATTTCTTATGAATAGTTATTAGATTTCTCAGCATTGATTAAATTTGTGAAAAATCTAATTAATAAATAATTTATTGCAAAAATATTGAGGTCTTAATTTTTTAAATATACTATTGATTAAGGAGCAAAATAAAATTAGACAGGTATTATTAGTTAATATTCATTTTAAAAGTTTTTTTTTGAACTATTGAATTGTCTACTTTATTTAAAAATGTTTGAAATATTTTAGTGAAATGAAAAACATATCTCATTTAATAATTTATAAAATATAGTTTTTTAATTTAACTCTCAAAATAACATCATTTATTTCTATTTCATATAAAACCTTATAAAAATGTTAAAAAGTTATGAATTAATAGCAATTAATAATAAGAAAATCTGAAAAATATCCAATTTTATCTTTTCTTATATAAATTATTAAAGATTGTTTCCTATATAATATTCAATCTCTTGTCATATTTGCTTATTTAATAAGATTTACCACAAATATCTGGAAAGCCTTATGCCGTTTAAATTTAGTTATTTTAGAATTGAGTAAGATTTATGGGGATTCTTTTCCCTGAAAAAATACGTAATCTTTAGAAAATAAATATATTGAATATGAATTGATTGTTATATTTAATCATTTCATTCTATCTGCAATATTTTGAGGAAAAAGATTTGTGCTGAATACTAAGTATCAAGTATAAAAATATGAGCAAATCAGTGTAATATAGATTATTGCTTCAATAGTAAAATTTATCATTTTGTGTAAAAGTATGTAATTTAATGAAAATAAACAAGGTGGTTAAATTCAAAATCAAAATGGATTAATACAATAATTTGAAATAATACAAGTCACATGCTGCCTTCCTCATTTAAATGAAGCTTTTCGAATTCTCTTCAATAAACGGGAATAATTGCATACATACTTACTATGGGGCTAGTAATGACGCTATGTTCACTTTGGAATAAAATCATTTATTTGGTCCCTGCGACTATTCAGCAAGAGAAATTGATTATTCGTGGAGCTATTGGCGCCATGGGGCGCTAGTGATAAAGCTACACCCATTTTGGAAAAAAATCATTTATTTGGTCTCTGCAACTATTCAGCAAGAGAAATTGATTATTCGTGGAGCTAATCTCACCAAGGAATTAGTGATAACGCTATGCTCACTTTGAAGTAAAATCACTTATTTGGTCTTATCAACTATTGAGCAAGAGAAATTGATTATTCGTGGAGCGATTGGCAACATGGGGCTAGTGATAACGCTATGCCCACTTTGGAATAAAATCTCTTATTTGGTCTCTGCGAATGCAAGAGAAATTGATTATTCTTGTCTGCTTGCTACATGATTCTCCGATTGCGTACGTTCTTTGGAATATTCTGGATTTTTTTCCTTTCCCTTGAATGTACCACAGTATTTGTGAAAGAAGATGGACTCCTGGAAGATTTTAAGCAGTAGATATTTAAACATCTTACAGCAAATATATAGGCCACAGGGGACTAGATTGTTAGGCCATCGTTCTCATTATTAGAGATTATTTAGTTCGAATCCAGATTTAATCAACGATCCACCATCTTCACAAAAGGTGACAAGAGCCATGTTAAATATAGGTCGTGATTGAAAAGTCTCTCAAATCAAAAGTTATCTCATGGGTGGCAGGTCACGTATTTTGGGGTCTTCTTATTCTACTTCTAAATTTCGAAGACTCCAACACCCGGCTAATTCCACTAATTGGTAGAGCCCAATTCAGACTTTACTGCCTTGTCTCAGTGCACAGGTTTTTGGGAACTAAAGCATCCTTGCTACTATTTATTTATCATTTTGTATCAACCCTTAATGAAGTTACAAATAAATAAAGACATTTGCTGCTCTTGACAGAAAGTACAGATCCTTGTCAGGTCTGAAGAGTTCATTTCTCTTCGTGCAAGTGACTCTAGATGGCAACACTACAAATTCTCTCACATCATGTGTCAAGTTTATAGGGTTTATTTCCCTCCTGTTCAGATGACACAAGATGGCAGCACTAGAAGGCAGTGGTGGATCTTCAATTTTTGAAGCAGTGGTCAAGTAGAAGTAACTAGACCTTGGTATACCACTCCCAGAGATATTGATTTGGAGGGCAATTTGGGGAAGGAGGAGACTTTGCGACCTCATAAAATTTAAAGTGTTCAAGTCATCATTAGTGAAAACGGTCTTTTTTACACGTTCCCAGGATTGAATTCATTTTCTTTGGGTCGTGAGAATGACTGCGATAACACATCTCAAATCAGAAATGGGGCCAGAGAAACGTATCAGTGTATTGGCGCGCATTGCATCTACGCATGTCCACTGCGTTGTGGAAAATAATTTTAGTTGTACATATAAATCTAATAAGTTTTAAAAAATTTAAATAAGCATATATGAGCAATCTACATATAATTTCCGAAGTGGCAATAAAATAGTAAAATTATCAATTTAAGAAAAAGTTCAGGGTAATATAAGCTCCTTAGTTTAATTAAAATATACTTAAATCAAAATATATATAATTTTGCAGTATTACTATGAAATCTCACAGTTATCATTTATTTAAAAATATAAAATACATAAAAATATTATTTATCATTCATATAAATTATAATTTTATATACAAATATTTTAATGTAATGATATAATTATTTAGTACGCTCTGAATGTAATTAATATTAAATCTTATACATATAGTTCATTTTTAAAAATCGTTTGAGAAATATTATTTCCTAACTAAACACCTTTTAATATATCCCCACCAAGCGGAATCAAAACATATAGTTCATGATGTCATATAGTTAATGAAGGAAATTTTAATTTAGATTTTGTGATAAATTAATGGTAATTTAGGTTAAACTAATTTACCGACCTACTTTTATTTCTTTACTGGTAAAACTTATTATGTTGAACATTTCTCTAGACCAAACTTATAACAACGCCACTCAGTCAATACTTATCTTTTACGATAACTAAATAAGCTTTTAATTCATTAAAGAAATTATTTGGCATATTATTCAAATTTAAGACACATGAAAAATAATTACAAGAAAAATTATTTAGATATTACTTAAAGATAATTTAATCTGATGTAAGGAATCGGTCATAGGCTGGTGCATACATATATATATATATATATTTATATAGAAACAGACATATATATATATATATATATATATATATATATATATATATATATATATATATAATATATATATATATATATATATATATATATATATATATATATATATATATATATATATATATATATATAACATTTGGGTTTGGTTTCCAGAGAATAACTATACTTAGTATTTGGGGAATATTATAATAAGAAAAAATAGGAATATTTCCTATTTTTTAATGAGGCCTACGTTTTTTTTATCTTTGTTATAACATATATTTTGTACTACAAAAATGAAGATGACAGTTGATTTATTTTATTATTATTACAAATTTAGAGTAAAATGTTGTATGTTCTAAAATTAATTTTAGAGACAATGTCAATATAATGTTGAAATTGGAAAATATGCTTTCATATCATGACATAATTTATATCCTAGTTTTGACACATTTATGATTAGGGACATATTGAGAAAAATGTAAACATAAAACCTTTTCAAACACTGCAAGATAAATAATCACTATATTTTTTAAAAAAAAAATATTTCAAGAAATAAGAATGTCTGACTAGTTTTTTAAATGAGTTTAACTGACGAATTGAATAGATAATAAGGAACAAAGGATTATAAGAAAAGTCTAAGGCACTTTTTTAAGAAGGGAAATAGACCCCGCAACTTATTCTTGAAATGATTAAATCTCTGGAATTGTGTGTATTGGGGCATAAGCAACTGCATAGTGTATTAAAATTAACATTAACCATGATACAAATTAATCAAAAACAGCGTAATCAAAAAATTCGAATTATAACATAATCTTAGTTTTAAGTTCCAGAGACAACATTTATCATATGTTCCATTTCATCCCTTCAGGCACTTGGAATTTAATCACGGACAAAAATTCGAGGTACATATATAGAATAAAGATTTTATTATATAAACTGTCCTGAAAAGATGCGTCCACAATGCACTGCCTGTTGCGAAGATGGTTGGAACCAAGTGTTATGGAATGTTTGAGGGGTTCCGGTGCAATCAGAGTGACGTCAGCACGCTTTTGTCGACGAGTTCGACGGGAGGCAGTGGTGGCACCAGCAAAGGACGTGTTCTGAAATTCTGCAGCACGTGCTGGGCACCATGGATGCTCCCATATCGAGCAGAGCCATTTGCCTTCTATTGGTATTGCTAGTAGCCAGTGGTCATGGGTTTCGTTAAAAAGATTGTCATTGATCCCACACCATGAACGCCAACGTCTGGAATGGTGTCATGGTCGACGGAATGACACATGATTGTCTTTTTAGATGATTCCCGCTTCTGTTTCATCAGTGTCGCCGCGTATTAGTGTGGCGTCGACGTAGAGACAGATTCAACCCCGCAGCAACTGTGGAATGTCCCACAGTGCGAGAAGACGGCATTAGAGTTTAGCCCATCATTGTTACGATTCCAGATCACCCCTAGTTCGTATTCACGGCTCTATGAAATTCAGCTTTATGTGGATGATATGCTGCGCTAGTGCCCCACCTTCAGGGGTTGCCCATTGCCCTTCATCAGCAGAAATTCATCAGCAGAATAAGGCACAAAAACACAATGTTTGCATAATTCAATATGCCCTGATCGGCCTTTCATCCGGAAGCATGGGGTTCGATTCTCAATGCCGCCAAAGACCCACCGAGTACATGCGATATACGTGCTCGTTAAATCTGTGGTATCGAAAGTCCTGTGGTCGGTCGTTAAGCAGTTATCATGGGTACAATGGTCTGGTGAAATTTACTCCCCCTTCAGATCAATGCCAAAATTCAGGGAGTATATCCTCTGGTGTAGTGCCATCTATCGGAGCAGTTAAATTTATGAATTTTATCAAATATATTAATATAAGTAATCAATTCCTAAATATATTGATAAGCAATTCTAAAAATCCAGTACTATTGAAAAAAACATACTGGTTTTAAACAGTGAAAGAATTCAATAATATAAGCAATTTGAGAAATATAACTAAAATTTAAGTTATTGAAAATAAGAAATTCACCAATGAAACATAGAGTTGCATTGCTAATCAATTCCACACACGCACACATGAGGATGTCTGTTACTAGGATATATCAATCGTATTATTGAATAAAGCACCGAACAAGCAAAATTGTTTCAGTTTTGCGAGAAGTCATATTAGCTACAAGCTTTTATTTCCTGATGAAACAGTAGCTATCTGAATATTTTTTGCACATGATATATCAATAAATTAATTAATGAATTCCAAACTACTTCTTAACGATTCTTAACGAAATGGAAAACATTTCTTAGATGAAAGAATAATTTCTTAATTCACAAAATTAAGTAGGTATTGTTATCCAAAAAATAAAATCCAATAACCAATGTAATTAAAATATAATATTGTTATCAAGGTTAAAGGTATGGAAGTCTTTTTAAATGTCAATTTGCTATTTAATATGAAGTAAATGAGCATTTATTGGAATAAGTTGCATTTTTAATGAGATGAGAAGTTTAAATGTGAAATATGCTTTAAGTAATAATAAATTCTCAAGATGAATGAGAAATTAGATTATAAAGAGTAATTTGAAAATAGAAACTAATTTCGACTTCATAATTCGCAGCAATTCCTTTTATCGAAGCTCTATTTCAGTTTCAAATCATTAAAATAGTTTTAAGGTTGAAAGAATTGAATAAAGTAAAATTATTGACATTAATTGAGAATTAGAAAAGTAATTTCTGAAAATAGAAAAAATCCTATTTTCCTCAAGTAAATGTAACATAAAATTATTATAAGATACGTGATTACGGTATTTAAAGAAATTTAATATGCATTGGCTTTGAAATTGAGAAATTTATCGAGTAATTGAAAAAAATGAGGTAATAATCACTCACAGAATTTTTTTGTCTCTTTAGCAAAATGAACTTTAAAAATTGAACACAGGGTATAGAATGCTTTTCCAATTTCGATTTTTAAATATATTTAAGTATTCGTAACAAATTATTTAATATCTTTGAAAAAACTTATGTGAAGTAAAATTGAAAAATTTATATAATTTAGTTTTATGCCATATTTTTACAGACATGTATATATAGCAATTGAAGAACCTATACACTATAAATTAGATAATTGGTAAATCGCCTCACCAGTAAAGCCAATATAACTTTGAATTAATTTCAGTGAAGATCCATATCTGGTATTCTATTCTTAACGTTAAACTTGGGCAGTAAGAAATATAAGTCCAACTATATTCGATACGTTGTATTCTGTTATTTACATTGAACTTGTGGACTAAGAAACGTGAGTTCAACTGAATTTTGTATCTGGTATTCTTTACATTAAACTTGTGAAGGAAGAAAAATATAAGTCCAACAAATATTTAATGCACGTAGTATTTATCATCTTGAAGGACACCTATTGGATGAATTGGAATTGAATTGAATGAGATCAACGTGTAAATAGCATAGTGGGTAAAATTGAACGGCATCGCTCTGCAGTCATATAAAAATTAAATTTTATCAACACTTTAGGCAAATACACTTATTCTTACCTACCATCGTTTTGATTTATGCTAACACGCTTACCATTAAAAAAATACATACTTTATCGTTTGAAAATACATAATTATAACGACATTACTCGAAAATGTAAAAAGATAATTAAAAATGGATAGAAATAACACACTATTTGTAATCAAAGCTTTTTATTGTTATTCTTTTATTCCATTTTATTACCTTTACATAAATACTATTACTTGGATGTAGTTAAAAAAGTCATACTTAATCAATTGAAATTACTCGACTTTTACGCATTAAATTAAAAAATAAAAGAACCACAAATAATAATGGGAAATATTATTGATAAAAGAATTATATTATAAATTTAATATAAGTGGATCATAAAGATAATTAAAAATGGATAAAAATAACACTCTGCTTGTAATTAGAGTTTTCATTGTTATTCTAATATTCCAGCTATTATTATTCCTTTGATCTAATTTATTAAGAATTTAATTTGCTTTTGTAATATAATACACATGAAAATGTATTTAAATGGGGAAGGAAGTTATAAATTTATAAAATAAAATTTGAATAAAAAAGTAGAAAAAAATATATTTACTTCTCCGTTAACTTTAACTAAAGCAGATATTGAGTTTAAAATATCTCCGAAGTTTTGATTATGCTTAAAGAATCCATGTAAAAGGAATATTTTAAAACAGCATTGAATAACCGTCAAAAGTTTCATGTTGGGCAAAGGCATCTTATCGGCATTTAAATTTTCTTCTCGCTTTTTATCAGATTCCAATAATTTTTTTTTCCTTTTATCATTTACGATTTTTATTCAGAAACCTTAAAATCACTTTGCATTTCAAAAGCATTTGTTCACATTCATGTAATAAATGTTCTTAAACAAGAAAAAGCAAGCTTCACCCACGCCATCACAAGATATAAAATTTAAAGCCTTTGATTTTAATTTGAATATCCGTTTGTTATCATATAAAAGGTTTTATAAAGTCATGTTTATTTTTTTTAAAGGATGTAATGCGTTATTTGAAAAAAAAATAGGTAAATATTTTTTTAAATTAGTTTATTTTAAATGCTCGAGATAGAATTCAGTATTAAGGTTTTATTTCTAGAAATGAAATTATTTTACTGTGAATTTATAAATAGTTGCAATTATTAATGCAGTAAAAGTGAATAAAATTGCCTTTTTATTATGATATTAAATGGATTCATCTGGTATCATAAGGCGCTGATAACAATTATTTTATAACTTCCCTAAGATTTCTTTCATTAAGCTGGTGAACTTGTCTAGTGGTCAGCGCGCTTGTCTCCGGATATTGAGGTTCTGGGTTCGAATCCCGGGGTATTCAATTTTATAATCCCGGTCTCAAAAAACTTTATAATTTTATTAGAGCCACAAAATTTCTTTTTTGATTAGATTTATAGGTTAATTAAAGGAGTAGTTTTAAATTGAACTTAATGAAGGCACTAATAAATTAATATCTTTTCATTTGATTTCCTTGTTCATTCATTCAAACCTTTAATATATATATATACATATACATTAATTATGGTAACTAAGATAATTGACAAATATATTTGAAAAAAAATATATTAAAATATACATAAAATTTATGGTTTTTAAAAATTTGATAACAAAAAAATATTTGATATAAAGCAAAATTTGTATTATACATATTTTTCTTCTAATATGTTAAATTATTAATTGATTTAAAAAATATCAAAATTAAAGAAAGAACAAATTTTTTAAATTAGTATAGATTACAAAAATTGTTTGCAGTAGATATTTTAAACTTATGTTAAATTATAATAGAGCACGTTGAAAGTCAATAAAATGTTTATTAAAAGATATTCTTATTTCCATTTTAATAATAAGAAGTGTAAAGTAAGTTAAAATTATATTAATTACAGTTTATTTGTCCATAAATATTTTACATGTTTGTTAAAGAATACTTTATTTATTTGTTGTGATAAATTTTATAGAATAACTATTTGAAGTGTGTGTGCGTATATATATATATATATATATATATATATATATATATATAATTATAAATTATTTTACATACAAATGTATAAATTATAAATATATTTATTATTTCTACATTTGTCTTGAGAATATTTATTTAGTAAAATAAATCTTATTAAATTCATTGCATGCAACAGAATGATTGCTTAAATGACTGCGGAATAACTTTGGACAACAATTGCGCCCCTCGCAGTCATCATCACATTGTGCGGTATTTTAGAAGTAACACCAACAACGTTATTTGGAATGGCTCCCTTTCCCCCCATTGTTGCTCACGTTCCACTTGCACGAGGAAAGTCGGTGGCCATAGAATATGGCAGGCAGCATAATACAACGAGTAGAAGTACTCCTCCTATTTTGTTGTCAATAACCACGCAAGTTAAAACAGCTGCGCTACGGTTAATATGCTCTTCACTGTCACAAAGCTCATTATTTATTTCCTATTTCATAAATACAGTGCAGTTTTACTGTTTTCTTCCTCTAAAAATTTTTATTTATGAGCGAGCTGTTTTCAGTCAAAATTTTGTAATGCGCTGATTATCCTTCTCCTCATGGATTTCGAAGGTAAGGTGCATTCAGAATTATCTTATTCGTGAATGTTCAAGTGTAACTGTTATTTTTACTTTTATGAATTTTTGGCTTTCATTTTGGATATATATATATGTATAATCTTTTTATTTATATTTATTATTATTTTTTGTTTAAACCGCATATTATTAACATCTTTTTACCTCTCATTCTTTTATTGGAATCGCCTAATAAATGTATTCATTTATTTTCATAAATTTCTTTCACAATAAAAATATTAAGTATCTGTTCAATCAGGTGATTAATTGCGTTTAAAATGAATTCTTAAATTAGATTAAAATTGATTTACTTATTGAAGTTTGTTGGCGTATTTAAAAGGAAAATTATTTAAATTGTTTTGATATAAAAGGAGCATCTAAATCTGAAGAAGTATATTTTTCATCAGTTAATAATTTTACAATATAAATAAATGAATAGGTTTGGTTAGTCTACCGCTCAACGGTCATTTTTTTGCACACGAGGGCTAATGATCCCCGAACCTACGTTTTAAAGTGGATTCCGAACCACTAGAAACACCCATGCCCAAGGTGGGATTCGAACCCACGAACTGTTGAACGGAAGGCAAGATCGCTAACCATTTGTCTGCCAGCTCGGCTAATTAAATGAATAATTTATGTTATAAAAGTGATGTATTCGTTCATTACATAAATTATTTTTTTACATTTACTTGCCTTCTCTATTAGTTTTCTTTATTTCCCATTTAATGATAAAATGTTTTAGATATTATTGACAAACCTTCCTACAAATTGGGCATAAACTGCCCCTCTGAATGTCTTCAGCTTTCAATTGAAAGGAAAGTGTTCTTGCTCTCAATTGTAAAATTCCTGAGTTCGATTCCTACTTCAGATATGATTGCTTATAGTGCTTCGAAATTTACTTAAATCTGTAGGTTTTAAACTAAAAAGCTTTGATAAGTAAAAAAAAGATTTGCTCCATAAAAAAAGAAAATCCCAGATATTATAAATCAATTTTTTCAAATCATTCTGTTGCTTTTTCAGTATATACACATGGATGGTTCCTGAAATTTGAATTTAGGTGTAAAAACATACTTTTGTATTTATTATAGAAATAAATTGTCTGAAATATAGAGTGAAAAGTATTGTTTTAGATAAAAATCTTCTGGATCTTAATAATAAAATCTGTGAACAAATATAACCCAATTTCTTCCTTATTCGTTGTCAAGGTTATAAATTTAATGTTTATATTGATTGCTAGAAAAAACTTTCTTATAAAATGTATCAAAATTAATATTTTCTTTACAAAATTTCTTTAAAAGCTTATGTTATTTTTAATCGAATTTAAAATATTTGTTCATAAAAATTTTCGTTTTAAAAATTTGCATATATGTACTTTTAACAGTTTTTTTAAAAAAAACAAACAACTATAATTCTTTCAAGAAAAAATAACTCATTGTTGTACAGAAGTTTTGAGAACAATTTTTAGTATATGAAGAAAAAATATCGCTTTTAAAAATATGAAAATACTACACAAATTATTTTTAAAAATTTAATTTGTAATGAGTAATATTCTTTAAGTTAATTTAAAAATTGCATTGACCCTAGCTGTAATTGAAATTGATTATATGACAGATGACAAAATATTTTTTAGAAAATAAACATATTGTACAATATTTTATTTTAAGTATTTAAATCTCACTCCTAATTTTTAGGACCAATTTAAAATTACAATAAATTTTTATTCCAATTTACTTGATGGTTCTACAAAACCTGAGAGTTTGATCATTTTTAACAGTTTATAACACTTGAACTCGTTTAGAAATTATACTTTAGCCAAAAGCAATTAAAAGAAAATATTATTTTGAAATTTAGCTCTGCATTAAAGAAATATGAAAATATTTTGGATATTTGGATCTATAGGGTTCACAACAGACTTCAAATAGCATGCAAGTATATAATATGTAAATAGTATATAATCCTCACTAATATACCATTTACACTCTAAAATATCGGTAATTAAATTGATTGAAAAGTATGTGAGGCAGTTAGGACTTAGAATATAAATTGACATATTTTAGCAGAAATTTTAAAAACATTACACTGTTACACAAATATTTAAGTTACATTTGTAGCAATAGAATAATAATAATTTTATATAATTGCTTTACATTGTTTCGAGTAAAATTTTAACTGTGTTGAAATTAACGTAATATGTTAAAATTGATCTTCAAAATTTACAAAAAAAGATATTAGTTGTGTTGATATATCTACTTATTGCTGTTCTTTCAAGTATACTAAACTAAACTAACTTCCATCTACTAAACTATACTTAATTAAAAAGAGAATAAATAAAAATTATAAATGGTTGTACTGTACAAATAATGGATTTCCAATTTTGATAAAAAAAATTTCATAATTGAAATACACATTTACTTGTACTTGTGTTCACTGAAACCATCAAAATAATCTACTTGATTCATCAACAATTTTAAAAATTTGAGTTTTTAATTCAAATTATAAACAACATGCTTGAAAATTTTCTTCTATCAATAATTAAGAAATTATGTTCAAATTTGTTTTCAATACCTCTTATTTTATACGTGTTTAAAGTTGATTATCTCTCGTATGTGATTGGCATTGATTCAAAGGACGGGAAATGAATAAAGATTATCACAAATATTGCACTTCTTTTTAGCAGATCAAAAAGCAGCTTAAGGATACACATTATGAATGAAGCTTTTGAATGGAATATTTTAGTATGCGTATCATGATGTTAATATACATAAATGATTACAAAATAAAAAAAAGGTTTTACTTATTTTTAGAAAAGCGTATTAATCTGAATACATAAATACTCTACTAAGCCATTTCTAGCGTAATAACAAGAAAAATGTTGCTTACATTGAATTTAGAACCGTTGCGCGCGTCCAGATGCTTCCCTGGCTACTGGTTTTAATAGGCAAGAACAAACGGCTATTACCCGTTTCAGAAATGGCCATCATAGTAACTTGAAATTTGTCGAGGGTACGAAAAAATTCGAGATTTGCTTCAAGTGTTTAAATGAGCAGGCCTCTAGTGAACACATTCTTCAATGCCTTGGTCACTCCGAGAGAGATCTGATGGAGGATCCACTTATGGTGCTAGATATTTTGAAGGTGTACGAGCTCATGGACCTGGTCTAGCGCTGCTGACCTTGGGGGCATGCAACAACAACTTGTATCAGATTATCATTACATGTTCTTGTTGTATGCATCCGAGCATTATCTTACAGAAATATTAAGGTTGAATGCCCTGCCATGAGTGAAAACATGTGGTTTCAAAGTTTTTAAACACATATTATTTAATCGTTAATTGTATTAGAACAAGTTATAACCAACTACCACTTGTAACGACTGCCATACTATTATGATTCTAGTAAGGGGTATCTTTCTCTATACAGAAAAAGTCAGTTTTGAAAGCTGACAACGATTATTCACATTCAAACAGGAAAATCATAAGTTCTGAAATAGAATTCAGATTCCTCACAGAAGACGATATGTTTCCATTCGCTGAATACACAAGCTTGGTTCCAGATGCCTTTACAAACAGTGCAAAGAACTCAGAGTAACATTTGTCTCGGGAATCAGATAAACCTCTTTACCTAGTTGTCAGACAATTGTTGGAGAGGAAAGGATGAAGAAACATGATAAGGCAGTGCTTAACATTTACCACTGAGATTTATAAGGCTTGCAGACGGATTGATTAATTTCTTTTTCTGTTGGTCAATCTAAATAGTCTTTAAATGGCATAAGATAAGGATGTGTCTTCATTCATACATGCATTTATTGCATACATTTAAGTCTTTTTTACAATTTAGTCAGCAAATAAAAATTTCTGAGCATTACGTCAATAAGTGAAGACCATTTTTTTTTTATCTCGATGTTACGTTTTTAGAGGGGATTTGTACTTTCGAGATAGAATCGAATCTCATGCGGTTCATCAAGGATTTTAAAATATCTATTTATTTTCCTCCTTTGTAAAGAACCCGGAATCTTATTTATTTGAAATCCCCTGCTGAATTCATATGAATCTAGAAGCCATCTATTGATACTATCTGACTGGTAGAAGCTGAAATGCTAAGTATGGTGGAGAATTCTACAGATATGTGAGAGGACTTGTACTTTCGAGATAGAATCAAATCTCATGCGGTTCATCAAGGTTTTCCAAACATTCTTTTACTTCAGTTACTTTCCTATCTCGTAAAGAAACTGAAATCTTATATATTTGAATTCCTCTGCTGAGTTCAGATGAATCTAGAAGCTATTTGTTGCTACTATCTGACTGGTAAAAGCGGAAATACTAAGTATGGTGGAGAATTTTACAGATAATTGAAGGGACTTGTGTTTTTTGGAGATAGAATAGAATTTCAAGCGGTTCATCAAGAGTTTCCAAATATTCATTTATTTTCTTATTTTGTAAAGAAGATGAAATCTTATTATACGTCTGCTATACTTCAATTTCTTTCTCATACAAAACGCATTGTTCTGTGATAATTTTCTAAATCGTGTAGATTATACGTATTTATTTATAGCAATGGTATATACTCTTGAAGTTGCAATCTAATAATGAATTTATTTTTTATGTTCTTTAATTAAGCCTATGGATATTATGAGAATTTCAAATGGTGAGGAAATATGCTTAGTTAATGATTTAATTCGTTTGTTCACTTGAGGTTGTTGTTACACCAGCATGCTTCCCTGTACCTAGCCCTGAGTTGGGATCTACCAGTTAGAGGGAAGCAACCTAGTATAATCTTCTTGACTTTGAAGCAGAAACCAAGCATAATACCACCAAACCATGGTATCCTTGTGGTTAAGGAATCGGTCTTCCTTCCGGATGGTCTGGGTTTGATTTCTAATGCTGCCAAAACACCCACCGAGTACATACAATATACGTGCTCGTTAAATTTGTGGAATGGAAAAGTCATGTGGTCGGTCGCGTTGAGTATTTACTCTGGCTGTAATAATCTGGAGAAAAAATCCTCCTCTTCCAAATCAAAGTGAAAATTGAGGGAGTGGATACTCTGGTGGTACCATTTATCGGAGAATTCTTTAACAAAGGTATACTTTCTGCTTCATTGTGCTCCAATTAAAACTAAGACGAGTCCTCCTGACTTAATTTCGCAGTGCCACCGGTTAGTGAGCATCGTTTGTCCAAGTGTCATCTGTAAAAACTGTAACAACAAAAGACCCCTAGAGGTATCATTTCACAAGCAGAATGTGATCACGCCTGGTTTTAACGTGTCCCTCCACTTGTGAGGTACAAAGTGCTTAAGTAGTCAAACATCGATATCCCTTAACCTGAAGACCTATTTGTTTAAGGCTCTTTCGCAAAGTCAGGTATACAAAGCCAGACTTCCCAAATATTTGAATGACGCCCCCTTTCTTCATCCTGTCTATAGCCACTCTTATATCAAATAAATGATAGTTAGTGCATGCCTAATTGAAATGTTAAATATCTCATTAACACAATTTATTGATGTTTCATGTTTCCAAAAGATTCTGTTAAATATGAGGTATTTGAATGTCTCAAGCTTTCATCCATAGAAAAAATGGCTAACAATGAAATAATTACACTATTTGAAAGAGAAATATTAAGAACATATTAGATTAGGAAAAATATAAAAAATATAAAGTTAGTTAGATGCCTATGCCAAAAATTCCCGGTTATGTCAGATGAATGTACCTAAAATTCCAGTTTATGTCAGATGCCTGTTGTGTGTCTGTTTTTGCTCCGTTTGTCACTCAATGGTCATCTTTTGCACACCATGGCTAATTAGACCGGGACCTACGATTCAAAGTGCATTCGAAAACACTACAAACATCCATACTCGAGTTGGGATTAGAACTCACGAACTGTTGAATCGACGTCAATAGAGGAAAGTTTTATATCTGTCAGAATTGTAATTTTGATCAAACTAATATTCTGGATTGATTTAACATATTAGACAATTTCTTTTCCGATAGTTAGCGTTGATTAATAAGTTAGTGATTTACTTGGGGTCGTACTTTGTATTTCGCTAAAGAAATTTTCTCTTTTTAATAAATCATATTCACAATTTGTCGAATTAAAAATAGTCCTTGATACTTCTGTTTTTAACATTCATTTTTAATTCCATTTTGATTTAATAATTTATTTTACAATCAAGTTTACAAATTTAAAAGAAATTTAAAATATTTCAATTAAAACATAAATCAAAAGAAAATATCTATAATAAACTCATTTTGTTCTGTAAATTTCAGACATTAAGTAAAATAAAGAAATTTTGTGCTTTTAAATTAAATTTAGAGGATAGAAAATTATCTATCGTCGTTAATTAAGTAATCACAATAGATCTTTTTTAACTACATAAAAACATAATATTTATGGTTATAATTATTATTTATTTATACTCTCTTTTCACAAACTAATCTCTTTCATTTTGAGCTAAGTTTAATGTACAATAGATTCATGTTTATGGGTCTAATGTATTTTTCAGTTAATGTTTTTCCTAATTTTGAATAAAATTATACACACGTTTCAGCTATGTAGCTTTTCTTAAAGAATGTTGATTCGATTGTTATTATGTGATTATATTTTTGGTCTAAAAGGTTAATTAAATTATGACATACTGTTTAAAATAGATTCTGAACAACAGACAAGCTAAAAGCGGAATCGAACTTGCAAGCTCTTGAATTAAAATCCAAACTGCTAATTCGATTACTTTCTCCATATCTTGAACTAGACATAATGGTAAAACGATGAAGCCAAATTAAGAAACATTCTATTAACGAAAATTCCATTTGTCTATATTTTCTATAGACAATTATGCACCACACATAACATCAATTATAATGTACAGAGGAACATGCTAAAATAATTGTAAAATAATTAATTGCATTGAAGTCAGTAGTTCAGTACTTTAAAATTCAATTCTTCCACTTGATATATTTGTCTAAGTACCATTGTTTTTCAAGGGATGACGAACAACCAACGGCATACGTAAATCCTGTATGCAAAGAAAGTCTCAAGGGGTGACCCGAAATAACAACCTGCGTCTTATTCCGAGTAAGCTCGGTCCTTGGGGTAATCTAGTAATCTATCAATTTCTGAAACCGTAAAAAAAAGAGTAATTAAACTCCTGTATTTCACGAATCTCATTAATAATAAAAACTATAATGGAATTAAAAATAGGTTACTTTCCAAGATCTTTTTTCTTCCCCCAAAAAAGAACAATCTGCAGAGGCTTCGTGTTTTTATTGGAGAATCTCGAGAATTAAACGGCTACAGCTTGATTAAGAATCATTGGTGTATCCCCCCTTTTTTACCCCTCCTTAGTATTGCGTCAGTCAACTCGGAGACCGCCCCCATTCCTAAAGGCCCTGCAACAAGTGAACAACTGGTGGCATCAGGGGGAGAGGGGGTGGAGGTGCACTGTCGCCCTTGCTGACCCCTTCCCCACTCCCACACCGAGAACGCCGCGCGTGCCACAGGTGATGACGTCATGGCGGTATATCCTCGCCATTGGTCGATAAGAAGGGAAAAGGGGGAAGCGAAAAGCAACAGCCCGACCGAAATGTGTCTGTTGCATGTAGAAAGTACAGTTGGGGCATTCTTAGCTGAGCGAACACCCCTAGTCGGAGGGAGATCAGACGATACTCTTCCTTTCTCCATCCCTCAGTTCTCGAGGAGAAATCGTTCTCTCTCCCCCTTCATCGTCTCTCTTCTTTCTCCTCTCGCTTTCTCCTTGATTTGGAAGGAAAGAAAATTTCATCTGATTATTTTAAAGTGACTAAAATTTTTCTCAAATTTAGAAAGATAAAAACTTTTCTTCGGTAAGAACTTAGAAAGTTGCCCTTTCTCGGTAAGTTGAAACTTTCGTCTCTACAAATTTCTAACTTATTTCAAAGCCTCGATTTTTGATTGTGGTTATTTTTTTTTTCATAAAATTTCCAATTTTTGCTAAAGTTAAAAGCAATTAAACATCTCATTGCTTACATTTGAAACTCATATTTCACATACATCTGAAAGTTATATTTGAAAGCATGATATATGATTTAAGATTATTTTTAAAGGTTCCTTCATGTAAACTTTAAACGGCGAAGAATACCAGAGTTTAACGAATAATGTCATTTTTATGCAAAATATTTAATTAATTTCGAAATTTATTACCATGAAAAATTTTTAATAATCATTTGAAAAGACTTACCTTCATTTAGGATTAAAAACCTGTAATATTTTTATGATTTTTTTCAAACTTTATTTTATGGGACTCTGTTGAAATGGTAATTAGTAATGACCTTATTAATATATATAGCTTAATAATTTGTTTCATATTTACATTCATGATTCAAACGTTATACCTTCTTTAATTATGTTAATTTTTTCCAAACATAAAAAAAAATATTGAAAAATTTAACTTTTATAGTAGGTATAATAATAATATGAAAGATATTAAACAAATATATATACGAAATTCAAAATTGCCTTGTTTTTACAAAATGAATGTGAAAAAGCCTAATTGAATGTGTTTAAACAGCAAGCATTAATATTGGAACAATAACTAAATTAACAAATAATTATCATCCGAAGATACGATTTTTCAAATTTCTTTCAAGCTTCCAATTATTCTTCCAAATTTCCTAGGAAGTGCCAAACTTCCAAGGAAAATTCTTTGTTTTAGCATTAATTATAAGCATAGTTTATCTGGAAACTAAATATATTCAGAGAATATATATGTTAATACATATAGAATTTTGCATTGAATATTGAAACCTTCCTTCAATTTTAAAACTTTTGTTCTATTACATACTATGTAATTTAAAAAAAGAAATCGATTACAAATTTACAAATAATTATTTACTTTTAATTTAAAACAAATTTTTGATAAAACATATTTTACTAATTACTTACCCTATTTCTATTCAGGAGTTTAAACACTGTGCATGCAGTTGCATTTAATATTAAAAATGTGAAATTTTTTACAGATATATGTAGTTAATAAACTTTGTTTGCGTCACTCTTCGCGAGCAGTGCCCCTCCGCTTTCTACAGATCAAAAGGCAACTCAGAATTAAATGAATATTTTAAGAGAAACGTTAAAGTTTCATTTCTATGGGCGATGACTTATTCATTCTCTACCCGCTCCGCCCTCGCTTTTCAAACGTTTGAAATAAAGATGAATGAGCGCATTCTGACTGCTAATGTAACTGCCTTGATTTTACTTTAACATAAATATATAAAATTTCTATGTATTTATGTTTAAGTAAAATTATTTATTTAAAATTAATATCAGACGATATACTAAAAATAATGAGCAAATAAATGAATTATAAATGCATAAAAATATTGTTAGACAATAGCTATTTTAGTTTATTTAGACATATTTTTATATAGTAAGTCTTGTAAAAATAAATAAGAAATAAACTATTAACGCATATATTATTATTTTTATGTATTTGTGAATCAGAGCGAATTTTATTTTGTTCTCCTGTAAGTATGTAATGCAATGAAAAGTTCTCTTGAAATTATATATGGCAAAACTGTTGTGCAAAATTTTATTTTTTGAATTTATTTTTGTGAAATGCTTAGTCATAGTAGTAATATTTAGCAACCATTGTGTAAAGTGAATTACCCTTTTCAATCAAGACAGATTTCATTCGATGTTAAAAATTAATTTTTTATTTTCAATTAAAAATATTTAAGAAACATATTGTTTCATTTAAAGTATCTCAAACTATGCAATTCTAGAAATGCAATATTCTTATAAATTCTGTTAAAATATGTAATTAATAATAAAATATTCAAGTTAATTTAAATTTTAATTTTTTTATATTAAATTAGCATAGTAATGTTTTAAGATATAAATTCAATTTATTTATTTTTATACGATATGATAATTAATGATTAATTTTCCTATGGACATAGATTAGTTACTCTAGGTGTTTAATCAGTATAGATTGGACATTAAAGCAACGCGAAGAGTTGTTATTTGAATATTTAGCAAAACAAAAATATACAATAATTCCTTTAATCATAGAAATCCAAATTTAGAGAAAAAACACAATTAAAAGTCTTTAGCAAAGATTTTCGTTTTTATCTGAACATCATAATTTTATTTCAAGCATGTTTTATTTCTTTGCTTTGCTTCCTTGCACTACAAAGCTTTTGCTTGAAAAGAGTCCTAAGGCTATCACGATATATTAAAAGCAAATTAGTTACATATTTGCTATTTGTCAGTGAACTCCATATTTCTTTACGGTAATTAAATTTTAACAGCGGATTAGTTTTGTTTTAAAATTTGAGTGAAGGTTGCCGGAAACAGCAGAAAATGTAGGTTAAGTCTTAAGACACAGTAATTGTAGGGTACACCTTTCATAATTTATAACAAAATATCCATTATACATACTTTAAAATTTATTTTTGCAGCGATTTTACTAGAAGCATAACTAAGACTAAATGCAAAAGATTAAAATCATGTCATATATATAATGTAATGAAAATTAAATATTTTACTGTAAAATATAAGCACAATTTGATAATTATTAAGTTATATTTTTCTCAATAAGTCTTATTTAGAATTCAAACTTGTTTTCATAATTAAATGCACTTGTTTGAAAACTCTGTAAATAGAATTATGTTACAATTTTCGCTTAAACTCTGAATAAAAAATATGTGAATATTTAAATGTCGTGAAAATATTTTAAATAAAAAAATTACCAGTATTTTTACCCAAGTAAAACTTGGGAAAAACATAGCTGATTTCCTCACACATATTGAAATTAAATATTATATGTCAATTAAGATTCCTAAAATTTTCTTTCACATAACATGAAATGCAAACTTAAAGATTCTAATATGTTTTAATGAATAAAATTAAAAAATCAAGACAAATCGCGTAATTTATTTTCATAATATATTTCTTTTAACATGCATTATTTTATTCTTTCTAATGATCAGCATTATCATTCTGTCATGTCATTATCTACATCAAACTAACCATTCAAGATATTTATCAATAATTGCTTAATGAAATTAGTTTGAGTGCACTAAATTTCCACAAGATAATTAAATTTATTTAATTTGATATCTGTGAAAGTTTATAATTCTTAAAGTAAATTTGTTTATTTTAAGATTTAAACTGAATGTTGATTGACTGTTCAATTTTCATAAGTAATTAATCATTGTAACATTACACATACATCTTTATCATATAATATTGCATTTTCAATCACAATATTAGAAAACAATATGTTTAAAAATGAAATCAACAGAATGATTTGATTAATTTGTAAGCAATAAATAATTTAAATAATTACGCTGTTTTGTTTAAACAAATGCACTTTTGCAATTCAAACATTTGTTTACAGATGCATGAACCGTAACTTTTATTTAATTATGATGCATGAAAATTATCTCATCAAAAATGGAATTATCACTTATTGCATTTTTAGGATTTATAATCCCCAAAACATTTGGCAGCACTATAAGCAAGGTTAAAACGTTTCAGGTATGTTACGTGAATCTGCAGAATATTTAATTCTCTTTTCTTTCAGTGGAAAGATTGAACCGTTCAAATAGAATGAAAGAAAAATTTCCATCCTAATCTTATCTCTTCCTGCGTTATCTAAAATCGCAAAATTATCCTCAGCTACGACGGATGGAAATGTATGTTTTCGAAAGAAATAAGAATAAATTAAAAAAAAAAAACTAGTTCCTAAGAATGCTCCAACTTAAAATGGAGAAATTTAAGCAGCCTACTGTTCTTCCTTTAAAAGCCTGCGTGTAAACTTTCTTTTCCGTTAGTTGATTTTTAAGAATGATTCAACGCATGAACACAAGCACTTTCATTTTATTTCTTTATTTAAAACGCTTATATTTCAAATTCCACCAGAAGATAATTAATATCCCTTGTTTGATTGTAGTTGTTAACTAAAAGTATATATATAGAGAGTATTTTAAATCATCTACAATTTTACTTAATCATACATCCATTATTTAGCATCAAGATTAAAATAAGATTATTTGTTATAATATTCTTACAGAAAGGAATTATTCTAAGATCATTTTACTAATAAATATTTTATAATGGAAATTTTAAAATATCTTTCTTATATCTTATATAAAATCCAATAAAAGTATCTATTACTGAATATATATAATATTAGATGAAGAATAATACATTGAAAATACGAAATATAGTAAACAATTGGAAAAATGTTCATTATATATTTTAAAATTTCAAAACAAATAATACATTGAAAATGCGAAATACAGTAAATAGTTGGAAAATGTTTAATATATATTTTAAAATTTCAAAGAAAAATATAAAATGGCACTAAGTAAGAATATGGCAAATTGGCCATATTATTAATTTTATAAAATATGCTTTTAATTATATTTTAGTAATTCTAATTTAGCTGCTTTTACTCTGAATGTATTGCTAAATATAAATGTTCTTAATATATATATATATATATATACATACATACATATATATGCATATACTTATATATATATATATATATATATATATATATATATATATACATACATACATATATATGCATATACTTATATGTATACATACACATGTGTGTGTAATATATTTCCAATTGATCGCATTTTAGTGATAATGTATATATTAACAAATTATTTATTCATTTTTATTGTTTGATATAATTCAATATTGGTTGAACTGTACTAAAATTATTTAGTACAGACTTACTCATTTTATATATTTAGCATTATAAAAAAACATATTGATAAACAGGTATAATAAGAAAAACTTGTACATATAATAGAGTATAAGAAAATAAATTGAATAAACTATGTTTATTTAATAAGAGACTCCTTATAACACAAATTCTGACAATTTAAGAGATTTTTTTTTTAATTGAAATCAAAAATAAATTTTACTGCCCAATACTAAAATGTATGAAGTATCAAAAAATAGAATATAAGAAATTTTCTATTAAAACAATGAAAGGGATATATTTAAGAATACTTAGTAAAAAATTTAAGAGTTATCTAAGGATTGAAAAAATGAGCAAATATTTAATGCTATTGTTTTTGAAATCTTATCTTTAATTTGAGCTTTGATTAACAAAAATATTAAGAATTATATAAAATCAAGACGCTAATTTTATCATTAGAAACATATTTTCCTGTCACAAAGTCTGTATCATGAATTTTACCGCACTTTTTTACTGATTGACAAAATATATTCTTCAGTTTAATTCTATTTTATGCTACTACTTATTACTTCGCCTATTTAAATTTCTAGACACCAATTTTATAAAGCAATTGATATCTTCTAATCTTATATTGATGTGTAAAGATGTTACAAAGTTTATAATAAAAGTCAGTAATGACATCTTTATATTCAAAGCAGAATATTCTCCTGATTATTTCGCTAAATTGGTATTTTTATAAGCTCGTTTTTGAAATTTAAGGACAATGTAATACAATTGATACCTTTATATAATAATTAAATAAAAAATTCATTAAAATAAAAAATAAAATTTAGAATTTTCTTTATTTAAGCATAAGACATATATTGTTTTATAAAATTTATAACACTTTAGATTTGGATATTCTTTTATAGTCTGTTACATTTAATTTCAAGTTTTTGCTTTGAATTCATGTAAATTTCTTGTTGAAATTTACGAAAATGTAATGCTATTGGCATACTCTTATATAATACTTAAATGAAAACTGAATAAATTAAACAATGGAACATGTGAAATCAGTTGTATATTATTTTATAAAGATTATAACATGTCAAATTGAATCCTACTTGATTCTATGTTAGAGATCATCACTAGGTGTCCCTCTAAATCTATATGAATTCGTTGTTGAAAAATAAGAAAATTTTTAGTGTTCTTAAAATTTAATGAGAATGAAATAAATAAGACATTGAATTTTCTTATTTTAAGAATCAGTTATATACATTTAATAAAGATTATAACACTTTAAAATTGAATATTCACTCATATACTGTTACATATAATGTGAGAATACCAAATTATTTGTCAATTTTTAGTAAATTATTTTGAATAAAATTTATAAAATAAAATTGGTATATCAGGATAATATTCATAAATGATTTTTGTTTGTTTCGTTGATAAAATTTACGGTTTTGATTTTTAATTGATATTTTCCAAAGTCCTTGTTTGCTTTGATTTCTATAGTTCATCATAATTTTAATTAGTTAATTTAATTCAATTAAAATAATTAATTTTAATTTTTCTTAATGAAATTTTGCATAAGATATTGCATAATATTTCAATGCAAAATCTAAGCAATCCATCACATTTTAAAAGTTAAATTTAATAATCTATATTTAATAAAAAATAAAGAAGTTGAACTAAGTATTTAATGAAAATAAGCATTTTAACTTTAAAAAAAAAAGTTAATATTTTAAATTATAATAAATTATAAATTTGTGATCATGGGCTCATTTAATAAAAACTAGATATTTTGGGAACAGAAAAAACAGACAGAAAGCAGATGAAATAAAGCATATGTAAATCTGACAGTAAATGTGCGTGTTTTGTGACATATATTAGTCAATAAACTAACTTTAAAACATTTATGTTAAATACTTATAATTTAATAAATACATAATATTTTTTTAAAAAAATTTACTATAGATTCATAAGTTAAATTATTTCTAACATTTATATGCATATATTCTTATTCTATAAGTGTTTTTAGTGACATTTTACTACAAAAAAGTAAAATAATAAAGTATATAACAATACTTTAATAAAAACATTTACAATTAGTTATGGTTATTATTAATAAATTTGTAAATTATAGTTTATTACATAATATTAACAAGATATATTTTAATTAATGCAGTAATATATTCTATCATGTAATATAATTATCAAATTCTATTATTGTAAAATTTGATGGAATTAGAAGTTATAATTCTTGTGAAATTAGTAAATAATTTCGAAATTCAGTAAATATTTCTGAAAATTTTCTGTCGCAAAAAAAATTACTTTTGTTCATTTAAATTGACCCAAAAGTGGATGTTTTGTTCCATCTTTTTCATTTTGCTTTTTTCAGTTCTATTTTTGATGTGTTCAACTTTGGCATCAATATCGCTACGCATTTGAAATTTTGAACTCAAATTATTTATAACAAGTAATTTTCATGATTTTGAAATCTTTTACAAACGAAAAAAATTATAATTAAAAAATACTTCATTATTACTAGTAAAAAAATCATGAATGGGATTTTTTTAATAACTGACGACTCTCAGACATGCGATGTTGAACTTCGCCATGTTTGCTGCCTCTCGAAAAATGTGCTTAGAAGGCAAGCAGCAAATTCGTTGACAAGTTAAATTTACGACTGCGTCTCAATATGATGTGACGTAGATGAAACGTAATCTGACGTCATGGATATTTTAAACCAATGAGAATTGTAATAAAGTGGCGTAATCATGATCTGAACAAAAGAACACTGGAAAGAAAAGAAAAAACTACTAATGAATCATAGAAGTTTCAGAATAATGTGTTGTAAAATATTTTATCAACTGTTCGCTTAAATATCAAATTATGAACACAAATCCTTAAATTTGTGAATTAAGTGACCATTTTTTTTTTCGACATAATCAAAATCAGTAAGTTATTCCTTGCTGCATTTCTTAAGTGGAATTCATCTAAATTTAAATATATTTAACAAGAAAAAATCAATTTATTTAAGTCCATAACTTTAAAAATAACTTAGTTTGAATAATTATTAAATATTGTTTCATTCATAACACTTAACAGTGCCTGCAAAAAACTTGAAATCACATAAAAAAGATATTTAAATTATTTTACGGAATAAATTAAATTGTAATACTTAATTTTTATACATAAATGTGGCATTAGTTTGAATATAATTCAACGGAAGTTATTACTATGCACGGAATTTATCCTTATGGAATTCCATTTATTGAAAACGTGTAATTATTTTATTGTATAATCCTAAATGGAATTTTAATGTTTAGTGTTTGAATGAAGTTGAAAGTCTCTCAATTGAATGTCATTATTATCCTATGAGAGTCGTACATTTTTCTGGATAAAATATATGAATTGAAATGTTTCTTACATCCTCTTAGAATTATAAATATATTTCATAATTTTATAATAATTGTTTCATAAGAGAGCTTTCTTTATTTCAATAGTATGTATCATTTAATTTTACAAGCTGTTTTTCATATTCTCATTTGATTAAATTAATATAGTTAAATTTATGATAGATATTTATGTGTAGAAGTAGGCGTTAATTGTAAAATAAATATTTTTTTATGATATTAAAAAATAATAAAAATAGAAAGTTTTCTTTTGTATT
Organism: Latrodectus elegans; assembly: GCA_030067965.1. NCBI lineage: Eukaryota > Metazoa > Arthropoda > Arachnida > Araneae > Theridiidae > Latrodectus > Latrodectus elegans. Next base: position 9,195,759 of record CM057820.1, read on the forward strand.
TAAATCGTATTTTATATTTATTTAAAAATGTCATCGATATTTACAATAATGCTATTATTTACAAATAAAAATATACTCTACTGGCCATTAAAATTGCTACACCAGGAAAAAATGCAGATAACAAAATGATATTTATTGGACAAATATATTATACTAGAAATAACAAGTGATTACATTTTCAAAAAATTTGGCTGGATATATATATAGATCCTGAGAAATCAGTACCCAGAACAACCATCTCTGGCAATAATAACAGCAGTTATACACCTGGGCATTGAGTCAAACAGAGAATGGATTGCATGTACAGGTACAGATGCCCATGCAGCTTCAACACGATGCCACAATTCATCAACCGTAGTGACTGGCGTTTGGTGACGAGCCGGTCGATCGGCAACCATTGACCAGACGTTTTCTATTGGTAAAAGATCTAGCGAACGTGCTTGCCAGGGCAAGAGCCGAACATGTTCCATATTAAGGAAGGTCCGTACAATACCAGCAACATGCGGTCGGGCATTATCCTGCTGAAACGTAGGGTTTCGCAGGGCTCGAATAAAGGGTAGAGCCACGGGACGTAACACACCAGAAATGTAACGTGCACTGTTCAAAACACCGTCAATGTGAACAAGAGGTGACCGAGACGTGTATCCAATGGCACCCCATACCATCACGCCAGGTGATGTGCCAGTATGACGATGACGAATACACGCTGCCAGTGTGCGTTCACCACGATGCCGCCAAACACGGATGCGACCATCATGATACTGTACACAGAACCTGGATTCATCTGAAAAGATGACGTCTCGCCATTCGTGCTCCCAGTTTCGTCGTTGATCACACCATTGAAGGCGCTCTGGTCTATGATGCAGCGTCAAGGGAAGCCACAGCCATGGTCTCCGAGCTGAGAGTCCATGCTGCTGCAAACGTCGTCGAACTGTTCGTGCAGACACTTGTTGTCTTCCAAACGACCCCGTTTCTTGACTCATGACTCGTGACGTGGTTGCACGATCCATTACAGCCATGCGGATAATATGCCAGTATTCTCGGCTGCAAGTGATAGGTGGCCGTTGAGATCCCACATGGCGTTCCGTATTACCATCCTGAACCCATCGATTCCATATTCTGCTATTCTGCTAACAGTCATTGGATCTCGACCGACGCGAGCAGCAATACTGCGATAAGATAAACCGCAATCCCGGTACGCTACAGTTCGACCTTTATCAAAGCCAAAAACGTGCTGGTACGCATTTCTCCTTCTTACACGAGGCATCATAACAACTTTTCACCAGGTAACAACGTTTAAATGCAATTTGTGTATGAGGAACCGGCTGAACAATTTCCTCATTCAAACACAATATAGGCGCCTGCTTTCTCTGAATGCGCTGAAAAGCTAATCATTTGAATATCACAGCACCTTCTTCCTTTCGTATAAATTTCACGTCTGTAGCATATCGCTTTCTTGGTGTAGCAATTTTAATGGCTAGTAGTGCAGTAGTGTAAATAAATATTAATTTTCTAACCTATGTTATTCAAATAAAATTTCACTTTATTTTTAAAGATATCTCTCATGTTGTTCTTATTTGTTTCTATTATATATATTTAACGTTTCTTGACCAATTTATATTCCTTAATACAGTTTAATAATACATTTTTAGTAACAGTTTTTAGAACAAAATTTAATTGTTTATTGTATGCAATGTCTTGTTGATTATAAAAAATGCATTATTTAGTTCAAGCTAGGTTGCATAAATTAAATCAACTTTCACTGCCACCCGCATAAATTCTGAGAGCGGGTACAACCATCGACAGATGTCAGAAAAACTTTGATAGAGTTAAAAATAAATATATTTTTGTAAAACCAATTGTAAACATCCACGCTTATTTGCCTTCATAAGGAATGAATATTTCATTCTAAATAAATCATAATTCAATTTATTTGAAAATTGTATATATATATATATATATATATATATATATATATATATAATTAAAAATTTATACTTTACAATAATTAATTTAAACTCTTGCCTATAAGAATATATAGTTTGCTAAAAATATTTTTATTTACACTTTTATCTTCAAAAGTGACTTTCTTGCGTAAAATCTTAAAAAAGGATGTCATATGATTCTAAATTTTTCTATTCCTAAATTTGTTAAAAGAAATACAATAAATAGTTTTATATTTTAATATATTCTCATAATTTCATTATGTGTATTTTCCCTAAATTTGTGGTAAAAAAGAAAGTATTAACCTTTTCTTAAGACATGTTTATATAAAAATATCAATAAATGCTATGTGACAGCTGGATACTATTGATACTGGTACCACATTTTACATAAAATAATTTCTTTTAATTAATTAATTGTTAGACGGCCACAAAATTAATACTTATAAGCTCAATAATCAGTAAATAATATAAAATATGTTATAAACTATTAAACTAAATTATATATTAATACTTAAAAATCTCTTCTTTAATTTAGTTGCAAACTGCAAATAACTGAATGACGCAAAACACATTACTACAATTTCAATTTGATGAAAATAATAAGAAGAGCCATTTCTTGATGTTTCGATTCCATAACTGTATGGTTTCGAATGTCTTTTCAACTTTTACTTCCGAATTTCTGTAGAAAATGAATAAAAATTACGAATAAACTAACATTTGTGACTAAGTTATAAAATTCATGTTTTTTTAAATTATTCCATAAATTGCAATGCATTATTTTCCGGGAGGAATCTCATAGACAACAGAACGTATTCACAAGGGAGCATGGCAAACAGTGGGTATTTTTTCGATTGAATCCAAAGCTTCTATCATGACAAAGTGTATGCAGAAATTTGAAATGCAGTGGTAATATCCCATTGTTATATAAAAATCGCATATAAATTTGGCACATCTAGCCCTCCAGAAACATTATTTCACAACCCTACGACTTTTACGTTTTTCCATGGAATGTTTATTAGTACTTCATTATAAAAAAATACTGACAGATGTTAAAGAGCAAAAACATAGAAAATCAAAACAGTGATTTCATAGAATAATATGTCAAAGGTTACATAAATTTCTTTATGGTAATATTATTCATCTGGTAACTATATCTGTGTCTAAATAATGGGAGAATTTGAGAAAGATAAAACACGATAAAATCATATTTGTCATCATGTCACTATTGAATAGCATACTTTTGTGAAACTGCTAAAATAAAGTTAAATATTTACTATGACTAATAATTATATATATAATAAATTATTAATAAATTATTAATAATTATATATATAATAAATAATTATAGTATAATAAATTTAATTAGAATAAAGTTACAGTAACCATATTGATCTTATGCATTATAGAAAAGGGAATACCATGAAATTATATAAGCTGTTAAATTTTAGAAAAAAAGAATTCTTGTATTTATGTTAGGAACATGAATTAATATGTAAACATATAATCAATTTGGTAGATAAATATAAATATTGTTTTAATGAATTAGGATTTACATATTTGAACATATATATTTGAACATATGAATAATATTGTGTAAAATACAAAACATATTGTTTTTCAGTCTGAAAGATTCATGCTATTTTCAATCATATATTTTTTGGCGTGTAAAAATGTATTCAGAAAACTAAAGTGAAAAGATAAGAAAGTAATCGTAATTATTAAAAAATAAAGGCTAGATAGAAGAAAATATTATAGCATTAATTTTATTAATAATGGAACAAATTTTATGAGTACCATATTTATTTTATAATTTTTAGTAATAGTTCGTTTTTCATGTACATAAAAAAAATATCAAGTTTTGTAAAAAATTAATTTACTTTCGTTTCAATCCTTACATTACATTAATGGGTCTCTCATTTAAATAAAAATTATTTTCCTCTGTTTTTTAATAAATAATTCGTAAAATTATTAAGTACATTTAGAAAATATATTACATTTCACTCTCACATTTAAAACAGAAACATATCACGGTTTTACTGTTTTTTACATTTTAATATACATTACACGCGCCTGCTTTACACATTTTAGTAACTTGTGCAAGTGTGTTTGCACCAAGCTCAGATTCTCCCCACCTTATAGCCGGCGATTCAACATCACAGTCAGTATCACAGCCGAGCACGAGATGATATATCAGCAGGATACATTGCTAGCATTGATTTAAATTACGGTGGAAATAAGCTAACATACGTGTCAGAACCAGTTAGCGAAATGATATTTACTTACCGCGTGCACCGAGCCAAGTCATTAATTAGAATTGTAGAACTCACACATTTTGGGATGAGTTGTCCGCTTATAGAAGACAAATGGAGTGATTCAATAGAGACACAGAAGACATCCTTAAGTTAATTTTTAAATACTATTGAGAAATTCCATTTTACTATTCTAAGAGCAAATAATGTTTCAGTTTGATATTCTTGTGCAAAATTTTAATTGAAGAAATGAATTTTTATTACTTGCTAACTATTTTTAACGAAATAAAGATAACACTTAAGAAATGACATTTGGTAACAAAATTTAAATTTTAAGGATACAATAAGTCAAGTGGTAATGGGTTCTATACCTATACCAGCTCCTTATTAAGATTTCTTCTTGGTCCTTTCTTCTAAATTATAAGAACAAATAATAAATAGATAGTGTTTTGTACTACTGCAAAATATGAAACGTGATATTTTTACTTTTCAAACAGCATATTATTAAAATATCCATATAAAAGATATGATATAAAATTTATTGATAGCTAATTTGCTATTCTAATTTATATCTTATTTTTTAAATAAATAAATTATAAATACTAATGACATTGATATTTAATCATTGTCATGATTAACGTATGTATTTTTTACCTTATATTTTCTTTTATTGAATGATATCGAATAATTTATATAAAATATCCAAACGTGCATCTATATAACGTGCGTATTAAATATCCAAACGTGCATCTATAAAAGAAATGTTTTTCCATATGCTAGTCTTAAAATATTGGCATAAAAGGAAATGCACATATTTAAGTCACCTAATTTATATATAATTAAGTAAAAAAATATTAAATGTTCAATTAGTTAAACAAAATAATTTGTAATCAAAGGTAATAGTTATAATTTTTGTACAAATAATTTATCGAAATGTTAAACTATAACTAAATATACACATGTTGAATTTAAATTATATTAATGAAGATTATATTGCTTCCACAAATATAATGTATTTAGTCATTGAAAGTAGCAAATTAGAAATATTGAATTATTTATATAACTTGATTAAACTTCTTTATTAATTTTAAAAAAACATAAGCAAAAGCTTGCGACTTTTAGAAATAAATTAAGGCAGTTTTCATCCCTCTTATTATATTTCATAATTTCTTGGTATAATTGAACCATTCTCGAAACGGTAATTACTTTTCTGATAGCCGTATGACGCAACGGTGATTTCAGCCTTCAAAGGCATATTTTATTATAAATTAAGTTACAAAATCAAAAGAAAATTATCCCTATTATATAACAAATGGTTAAAATAAAATTATTTTTGTAATTTTATGCAGTTTGTTAAATTTTTTTGGCCGATTAATTCAAATAGTTAAATTGAGGTTTTTGAATACATAAATCACACACACACACACACACACACACACACACACACACACACACACACACACACACACACACACACACACACACACACACACACACACACACACACAGGATAATTTCTCAATTTATGAGAAAGCATTCAATTCTCAGGCATTTGTATTATCTTTATTATTGGTAACTATAACTCATATGAGTGATGAAAATTTCAGATGTAAAAGCAATTCAATTATCATGCTTTCATGAAATATATTAAATGTTATTTAAGATACTATAATTAATTAATAATTAAAAATATTTAATTATTAATATAATAAATATCAATGAATTAATGTTAAATTATATGAATAATATGAATTTTTCGGAGTTAATATATGAATATGTTAACTAAATAGGAGTCTATTTTTCCCATAAGAAAGCTGATGTACATACAAAAAATAAAATATACGATTTAATTAAAAATTTAATAATCCTTATTTTTAGAAATTTATGATAATGGATCACAATGTTATATGATATGTATGTTAAATATAACATTATAGCTAACTTAACGGATGGTTAACAAGGATGTTAATTATAACAACCTTTGTATCTAGGTTTACCAGATTATATGAGCGTGTATAAATTACTAACAGCTCGAAATTTCCGATTATATCAAATCCACCATCAAATCTTCTTCCTAGAACTCTCAATATTTGCCATGAAAATCAATTCACATTTCCAGACGCGCTTTGATGTCCCCATGTAAATGGTGGGGGGGGGGAGGCAGATTTTCTGCCGAGAGTGAGTCCTACGCCTAGCAGTAATTAATAAGCAGATACCCGTTGCATGTCATTGACTCTGGCAACGGATCTGGGATCTTAATTTAATGGCGCGGACCATCTGCCGATAACGCGAGTTCTTTCTCGTGAGTATGAGAGAGGATGCGGGCGCAGTTACCAATCACACAGAAAACACTTCTTGAAACTGCCTTTCGAATCGCTCTTATTCTGTGGAAAACGCTACAGTCACAGTCAGAAGAAGCACTTGAAAGAATTCGAAATCGTTTTCGTGCTCGGAACTATCACAATTTGAAAGAAGTATCTGAGATTCTGATTGTAGAGGCAAAATAATACTTTTGCGATGATGACATGAGCTGTAACTGGACAATGACGTACCTGAAATTGTGTAATTAAATGTTACGCTCTCCATGAACTTTTGACTTAAATAACAATTATGAATAACTAAATTGTTGAAAAGTTTATGGGAAATAATAATTCAAGTTGTTCTCAGATAGATTCTAGCAAATTTGAATTATTAAATTTAGATCAATATTTTGTTTCTTGAATTAATTGTTCAATATACAAATCAATATATATATACATACACATGTTTGGATATATTTACATATGTATATATATATATATTATATATCTATATCTATCTTATATATCTATCTATCTATATATATATATATATATATATATATATATATATATATTATATATATATATATGTATATATATATATATATAATGTAATAAATACAATTCCAAAAAATACCACACCAAAAGAACCTATATATTATAGAGCAAAAGAAGTTAAAGGGAGATTAACCAGTATAAATAAAACATGAAAACAATAAAACTAGTAAGACAGAATTTTAAAATTAATGAAAATATACAGTACAGATAATAGCAGTAAAGCATAGGGACCACGTCTTCATCAGGAGGGAGATGGTCAGTTACGCAAAATAAACACACTTTTCTGACATGCATGATAAACAAATGTCTAAAGATCATCGAGCAATTCCTCCGAAGAGTGTTTGTATTAAAAGAAAAAAAAAACATAAAGATATTTATGAAAAAAATTAAAGAATATATATATAAAGCAACAAAATAAAATAAATATGCTGACTCAAAAGAAATGTAAAAAATTAATAAGTAAATCAACAAAATTACTTAATTCAATAAAATAACTGAAACTTTTAAAAAGCTTATAATAATATAATTTAGAATGCAAAAGTAGTATTACAAACTTAAAAGTCAGGAAATATATTACCAAACAAAACAGAGAAAATATTATTCTTGGGAAATATTGAGCTTCATCAAATTTCATTTTGTAAGAGTATGTAGATTTTTTGAGTTTAACTTTCATTATTGATTTAGCTGTGTTATAAATATTCAAATTCAATTTAAACATGCACCATATTCAAATTACAAAGATCACAGTGACAATATCATAGTTTGTAAAATTCAATTAACTTGCTTTAACATAATAATCTAGTATCAGTTTAAACGCACAAGTTAAAATAAATTTATATTTTAAGATCATGAAGATTAAAATGACTTAAATATAAAAACTTCAAAGTATTTGATTTAAAAAAATATTTTCCAGTGTAATTTTTCTTTTGCCAATTAATTTATTTTTTTAAATATTGAACATTTGTTTGGATATTAAAATGCATAAAAAATGTGGGATAAAATATATATCCTTAAACAGAGAGGTTTTTATATCTAAATAGAAAATTTTACTGTTATAAGCCATTGTCGTCACATTAAATGCCTAAATTTTAAAAATGCTAAACTTCGGTGTACTCTATAGAAAAAAAATTTATGTGAAACTTTTCATTAATTATGAACGTATACTATCTTTTATATCTGTGATTCAAGCGATATCTGTGATTCAAATGATACCTGTGATTATAGAAATGTCTGTGATTCAAGTGATATTAGTTATTCTAGTGATATTTGTGATTTAAGCAATATCTGTGATTCTAGCGATATATTTGATTCAATCGATCTTTAAACTCACTGTGGACCATAGATTTTTTTTTTCTAAAATACCAAAATATATAATTAATTTTGTAATTCTTTGAAACAAGGAAAATACACTAAAACTCTCAAATTCAGTTGTATAAAAATATAAGTATATATATACTCTGAACATTTAACACATCAATGTTTCCAAACATTTCATTACTTAACTACTTGTTTAAAAGGATTTTTAAGTGCGGTTATGCTTACATCATCCAATAAATGTTTGCTATTTCACAGTTATCGGAGGTAGTATCGATTTGAAAAATATTGCAAAAATTAAAATATTGATGAGCCGTTTTAAAAATTGTCAATCAATTCTGCAACAATAGTCATTAATTCGCGTAGTCTGATGTCAGTGGTTCAAAGAATGTCTGTTGTTATTTCTCAATGAATCTCAGGGCTATCTAGCATAGCTAGGCAATTCTAATGAATTCAAAAATGTCTGAAAAAGATGAGTGCCTCGCAGGATCTCGTGTTTGATAAAATTTAAATGCATTAACATATGAGCAAGGGAAACTATGTGAAGTGCACACCAATGGCGCTTCGGGTATATTTTCTGATTATGCTCATGTTTAGATAAACGGGCAGTTTTGATTTTCTAGAATGTCCTGGGCGCCAAAGGGAGAAATCTAACTTAGCCCTGGGGGACTGATGTTGCACCAGCATGCTTCCCTGTACCATGCTCTCAATTAGGCTCTACCAGTTAGAAATAAAGCTGCCGGGTGGGACCTTCGTGGTTTTGAAGCAAATGACCCCCAGTACTTGTCCTGTCACCCCAAGAGGTATCATTTCACTTGGAAAATATTGTGATCACACCCACTTTTAACCCATCCCAGTAGCTATTAGAGAACACAAGAGATCTTCGATTAAACTGGGATTCGAATTCATACTTTTCGATAATGAGAACGACGCCCTAACTAACCCACCTGATTTAACATGTCATAACGGAAAAACTATTTTTATCATAACATATCTCTATCACAACGCAAGACAGGAATATGGGCCTTAGTATTTCCATTGTACTATAATCCATATTCTTGTTTCATGTTGGTAGGAATTTTGAAGCCTCTGAAGCAATCATTTTGAGTCATCATTACAATGGTTCAGCATAGTCTAATGTGGCAGAATAGTATTATTCAGAGTGCGATATGCTGGGTTCGATCCTATCCACTGCTGAGAAACGGGATATTATTGTTTCGTTTCTATTTTACTCGTGTATTTTTATCGGGTGGATGCTTGAAAATTTTCTGGATTTCCCTTCTTGTGACACGTGAATATGATCACTCTCAATAATCTTTTCCAAATCTCAAAAATGGAGAAAATTATAATCAAACTCAGTTAAGTAATAATTCGAATGAATAATCGACAATATAAATAAACAGTCGAAAACATCAATTAAAATAAACTACAATTTCAACAAAATTAATTGCAATAGATGATTAGGTATGTTTTATGTAAGTGATATTTTTTTTATTATTTCTTTTCCTGATTTGAACATATCACAAAATCAGAAGAAGAGACACTACTGGTCACCATAAATGGAACACCCTGATGGAAACATGCAAATAACATGAAATTTACAACATGTATTAGCAGAGATGAGGTATGCAAATGATTAATATTTAAGCGCAGATGCACATACGTGCGCCTGTGGTGCCACTTTAAAACGATAGAAAACATGTGGTCCATAGTTTTTCAAAAATTGACCCAGATTACATCCCCAGCTGCCCCACTAGATGAACGTATACGTATGGATCAACGTATATATTGGCAACGTATGGAAGCTGCTTGGTCTGATGTACTTCAAGAACACATCCAAAGTCTCCTTGAATTAATGTTGAGGCTTGTGGCAACGGTGATCTTCAACAATGGCGGCTACTGTAGCTACTGATTTTGGCAGGAACCACATTTTACAGAAATTTATAAATTTAATCATTTGTTACTTGGTCTCTCAATATGTTATCCACCAAATAAATTTTGTTGTGATATTTCTTGTCTTGCTTGGTGTTGCAATGTGAGTGACCAGCAGTGTAAAAAGAAAGCAAACATCCAATTGTAAAATATTATATTGTACACTTATAAATAAATAAAAAAATTCAGAATCACGTGAACATGGCTCAATAAATTAAGGAAGATACGTGAAATGGCATGCTTATGAATGAAGAATCTATAAAGATTGGTAGCAGAGTAGCAGTATAATTTCAAATCTTCGAATAACCCACACCCAATGGATACTTAAGACAATAAGGACAGTAGTTGAAAGTAATTTACATAGTACTACTATATATATATATATATATTATATATATATATATATATATATATATATATTATTATATATATATATTATATATATATATATTATATATATATATATTATATATATATATATATATATATATATATATATATTATATATATATATATATATATATATATATATATATATTATATATATATATATCTTTCTAAATATATGTAGTGTAGTCCTGTAATGTGGTTTCAGGCTTATGCAGACAAATCTTATCGAGGAACCAAAAATCACTTGGCGACATTACCAAAAGGATAAAAATGTCAATAACCACCATCAATAGATATCATGTCAATAGATACCACCAATTATTTATCCCTTAAAATGCTACAACAACTAGTATTTGTCAAGCACTACCAAACGCACCACAGAATCAGATCTGCCTTAAGTTTCCAAGAAAACTGTGTACATTCAGTTAGCAGAACACAACCTATATGCTCAGACATTTATCAGACGGGGCCTAAGTGGCCTGCTGATTAGGGAGTCATACTTATTATCGGAAGATTGAGAGTTCAAATCCCGGCCGACCGAAGATCCATCGTGTTCGCTAAAAGCGGCTGGGGCACGTTAAAACTGAGCATGGTCAAATGTCCTTCAAGTGAAATGATACCTCTTGGGGTGACAGGCCAATATTTGGGCTCTTCTGCATGGTCCCTGCTTCAAAATCACGAAGGCTACTCCCGGCTAGTAGAACTCAATTCAGGGCTAGGTACAGGGGAGAATGCTGGTACAACAACACTTATCAGATGCGTTCCTCTCATGACAATTCACTGTTTCCTGCAATTTGATAAAAATATATTTGGACACTTACTCAAAACTCCATTATTGTCAGATGTCCTTAACGAAGAATACAGTTTCAGTGGATTTTGATTGCTTGCTTTGCTTTTGAGTGAAAATATTTTGGGCTCCAGATCTAACATGAATGTATTTCAGAACCATAATATGACAAATATATCGCGATACCATTACGAAACAATATGTACTTTTATTTAGGAGTACCATGGATAAATAAAGAGAAAAACGTCTGTCATCACAGTGCAAGTACTATATAGGAATACCTTTAGTCTGAGGATATTACCTGTATTCAAAAATGGCTAGAGTTCTTATCCCATTTGAATCCGATGGATCATATGTTGAGCATAATCGTTAAATGAGTTGTAGCGTAGAATTATCTCCTATTTATCTACTGGAAATTCAGATTTATTAGTTTGTTTACTGATATAACCTCTCCTGAAGTAAATTCGATAATTTTTGGATAAACATGTGGAAGTAGTTTGGACCGCGTTTTAATGTATGATGTACATATTATTATACTAACCATGTATGTTCTTATGAGAAATTTATTTCAACATTTTACCAGGATCTTACCTCATGGTAAAGAAGGATTTGGAGATACATTAATTAGCTCGTGGTCGCAAGGTCTTCCATGTGAAATGATACCTCTGGGGGCTGCTTCTAAATTGCATTTAATTGTTTCTACACACTGGTTGTCTTTAATTCTTCGATAGGTACAGGGAAGTATGCTGGTGCAATTATCCCATAGTTTTAAAAATACTATCATACTTTGTTAAGTGTTTTCTATTCTTCAGTTTTATAAATATTCTTTGCATGTTGCTTGCGTTTGCTTTGCTTTTAAACCCTTATTTACTGAAATTCGCTTTAACCTTAATTTATTGACATGAATATATATATTGAAGATTAGGTGAAGAAAAAATGAGATTCCGATTTCCTTTTTAAATCGATGATTAGATTTATTTTTAATAATATTGCTCTGCTATATACATTTTATTAAAGCAGAGGAATTTATAATATAATACAGCAAAATATATTTAGCTACAGAATTATTTTTATGGGAGAAAGGTAAATAAATATAAAAATTCTTATTTTTACATTTTAAATTCCATTGAAGAGAATGGGGCTTAATGTTGTCTCATTTCAGCAGCGGTTGTGAATAATTCATTCAAATAAGACGAATATATTTAAATAGATTTTAGAGAAATTTTTTCGTTACAAAAATAAATATATTGAAATCCGGAATATTGTGAAATGATATATTCATCTTCAGTTCAAAAGAAATATTCGTTTTTCATTTTCCCTACTTTTCATAAACTCATAGCTGTAGCTAAAATTTCTTCGAAAACAAATTAGGTTCTCAATTTTGTATCTTTGTTGTTACATTTACCCATGTGTATTCAAATGCATAAACCTAATTTAATTACTTACGTTTTTATTTAATTTAGTTGCTTAAACTTATATGTAATTTAGTTAAACTTTACAACAATCAGTGATGATCAATTTTGTTTTATATTTGTAAAAAGTGAAATTAAAAAGAAATGTGAATGCGTTTCTATTTTAAAAAAAACTATATATCTTTTCAAAAGTAAATTGGAAATACTCTTGTAAACAATTTCCTCACAAATAAATACATTTAATATTCTAACTTGATTTAAAATTAGTCATAAAATTCTAAATTCATTTAACTTGATTTAAAATTAGTCATAAAATTCTAAATTCATTTGATGTCTCATACTAAAATTCACACATACCAATATGTTAATACACTGGAACCAAGCTTTAGTGTATTTAAGGAGTTTATTATTGTTTGTTTGAGTTGAAAGTTATTTAACTTATTTCTTGAAAAATAGATATCTAGGGGTTTATTTACCATTCAGATACAATAATGGAAATAAGATAATTTGATTATTATTTATGCATTATTTAAGCAGGCGTAGTTTTGGACTACTTTCCAACAATCCTTTGTAATTATAAATCTTCTACGATTTAAAATTTACTATCCAATTCTAAGCAAAAATTATGTTCTTTGTTAAATTCTTCAAACAATTATTAGATAAAATTTTGGCGAAAAATTTTAAACTTTCAATTGTTAAATTTGTCATAATTAACTGTAACGCAACTTTAGATTTATTTATTGTAAACAAGATAATTGAAAATTTATTTAGCCTTCAGCTTCAATAATGATCTAGTTTAATTACTAGACATTTATTATCCTTCATTCAATTAATCATTGCATTCAAACTTCATTGCAAAATACTTTTAGGTAGTCTCCAATATTGCATTCAGTGTTTTCCTAAAATGTAAATAAATTAAATGTATTTTGATTGAAATTTCATCAGTAAATAAGATTTTGCGTACTTTTTTCTTAAAGATTTTTATTATTGCATAATAAATGTAGATAATTTTTGAATCATATACATTTTAAAGAAAATAATACCTATACTCGTACGAAAAACATTAAAAGCTCAAAAATGGTGCTTTTTTAACTATGAAAAACTCATTATATTAGTGGTCAGAATTCCTGAACAAATGCATATATATTCAAAATGTTGCGTTTATGATACAAGACGTTTATCAAATTAATAGTTATACAAAGTATTTATTGAGTATTGCATTTTGAAAGCTTTTTATTCTAGTCATTTTTACTAGTTTTGTTATTGTGACGCGATTTGTTAAACTCAAAAAGTTTGTTGATGCTTCTATATTTAATGTGTAAATAGCTCGACACAGATATTAAATTGCTGATAACGATGTGTGCAAGATATAATTTTATGCAACTGTGACTGTATCTATCTAACTAAATATGTTATGCATCTATATATATATATATATATATATATATATATATATATATATATATATATATATATATATATATATATATATATATATATATATATATATATATATATATATATATATATATATATATATAACTGCGGTAGCTCTATTTATAGGACTGACAGGACATGACTCCTCACAGTGTGTTCTTTATACATTTAGAGTGGTGATGGATTCCCCAAAATGTGTTTTGTGTAACTCTAAGCAACCAATGATTTTTGAACATTTAAATTATTATACCGCACATTCTTAGTATAAGAACATTGTAAAGAAGCATTGAAGAGCACAGGAACTAAAGGCTTGAGGGCTCATGTTTGACATCTGTAATGTGTATATATATATATTTATAAAGACATATATATATATATATATATATATATATATATATATATATATATATATATATATATATATATATATATATATATTATATATATATATATATATATATATATATATATTATATATATATATATATATATTTATAAAGACATATATATATATATATAGCTGCTGCAGAATGCAAAATGTTAAATCATTCCGTAATTACAAAGTTAACTTATTTATATTTGACCTCATGTGAAGGGATCCATGAAAAACGATTGTTTAATTGTATATGTACCTTTTTATAAGTGTAACAAAACAATCATTTTTCTATGGATCTCTTCTCAAGTAAGTATTAACTGAAAAGAAATGGAAAACTCACTAGCCAAGTGGGGAATACTTCAAACCACTTCCTCCAAAATCACTTAAAAAGCAAATATTTTAGAGAAAGTAATAAGAAAGTTTAAAATATGAGCAGGCCATAAATCAACATGTAAATCCTGGGCTCAAACTTAAGGCGTTTGATAAAAATTTTGTTAGAAATCTCTTAAAGATGTTGTGGCAAATTTCAGACTGCGAACAGACCATAGCACATCATCTAAATAGAATGAGCATCATTTCATCCAGTTTGTGCAAACTTTGTGATTTGGGCACTTTGAATGCAGAATACCATCTTGTATCTCCAAAATTAGGTAAAGATTAAGCAAATGGAATGAGATAAGCAAATTGTACTGGAACACAAAAACTTTAATGAGTTCCTTATAAAGACTGTATGCTTTTCATTGTTTTTTTTTTTTTTTAATTTTTAATTTTTCTCACTTTAGTTCTCCCATTATGGTTATTAATTTAAATGTTTGTTCTTTTTATCATATTTATTTTTCTCTGATACTTCACAGATGCTTTGTACATTTGGATTGATTATTCCACTAAAGCATTACTATAACAAAATATTTGATCTCATAATGTCTGTGAAAGTATTTTAATTTTATATAGTCTGAAGTTTTAATATCTGCGCAGTATTACTTATATTTCGTCAAATATTTTGATAAAAAATTTTAATTTTATAGAAACTATGTTTTATACATATACATGACTGCATAAATATGTATATACGTAAATATATGTATATATTTAAGCATGTAAATATCTATGCACATATGATTACAATTCCCATGTAACAATGAAAAATCTTTATCTATGTTTCCTTCGTAATTATAGTTATTAATAAAATCAAAAAAAGTATTTTTCTAAGATTTTCTTTTTTTGATGGTATGTATTTTAAGACATTTGCATCCTCTGTACCAATCCCCGATAACAATTATTAAATTTGAGCTGATGAAAAAAAAAGAATTTAAAATTCCATTCTTATTCTAGAATTTCCTCTTAAGACAAATCCGCCACTTTATTTGAAGTAAGGAGAATTCCAGCCATTGCTTTTATTCTTTGCATTTAATTGCTGAAAGAAGGACTCTTCCGGAGGACCTCGTTCTTCATGTTCCTCCATCGAAGAATCGATCAGGTGGAGGTACAGAGGACGCTTTGAGGGGCGAGCTGCGTGGGTCGCTGAGGACTTTCTTCCATCTAATAACAATTCAATTACCAGACACATTTCATCACTGCAACCATCTGGAGCGATGGTGACCCCTGCTTCCCCCATATCCCGTCCTCACCCTTGCACTTCTCCCGATTTTCTTTCTGGGCACATTCCATTTTGGAGACTAATGGTTCGAGTCCTTAAGTGCATGTGTGTGGACCTATTTGCATTAAGAACTTTGCACATGTTTCTACAAAATCATGCATTATTTTAGAGTCAGTTTTGTAAGAAATAGTAGAAAGTTTA